>RXPK01003910.1:0-44184 GCA_004143645.1 Protaetia brevitarsis | reverse complement strand
CAGAAATTGATTTTTTATTCTGTTACTGTAGGTGCCGGTGGTCGGTTCTGGTCCCTGAAGTTGCTCTGCAATATGTACTCTCTTTTGAAAAGAATACCAATTTTCTCATTACCACATATGAGTGAGTGCTAAGATACTCAGATTAACGATAGTTACTGCCCCCCAAAATATTTAAAGTATTTCAACACTACTTAACCCTCACTGAAATTTTTTATTGATTTGCTGGCATGGATTTCAGTCTTAAGATTATGTCCATGGCTACCAAATGATAAGCGTGTTAGGTGCAAAAAAATCACCATTGGCACATATTTGTTCATTTTCCGTTTGTCCTGTTTCAGCATAGCTTCGTTTTATTTTTATGAATAGTGAATATATTTTTTACAATAAAGATTATTGAGAAGTTATGCTAGTATCTTTTCAATACATAGTTTCAGTTCTAACAATAAAATATTACTATATACACTTTCACAATGTAAATATGAACTTTATAAATCAACCCCAAACGAAGACCCAAATAAGAAATGGTCCAGATAAACTATATAAAACTATTACAAAGTCAATCAATCCGAATAATATAATGCATATAATATGAAAATTAATGCATTTCAATATTTTATAATAGCTAGTCCTGCCTATTTTCGGAGCCCCACAAATGGTTTAAGACCGCCAATATAAGGCGAGTACTATTTTGATTTATGGTTGTCACCACCTTAAAGTGTCAGTAACCACCTCCATGACCATAAGACAACACATCATGGGTTTATTATATATTACTAATCATACAAAACTGGAATCAAATATGCAGCAAAGCCATGCTTGATGAAGTATTTCAAAATTGGTTGTGAAGAGTGCTTTCCCCAATAACTTCAGTACCTTTCATGTTGAAACATTAGTTCCATATGATTTTGTTATTCGTTATAGTTATTTTGATAGCTGTATGCTGAAGTTACTAAAAATAATTGCGGGAAATGTGAATTTGATTATTTAAGAGCAATTTATTATTTTACACTTGTAGTTTTCACATCTAGAGATAAAATTTCTATTACTACGAGCAAGCGCGAGTGTTTGTTATTGATCGCCAAACGAGCATTATCTTCCAAATTACCTTCGTCATGTAAATGACGAATAAACATTTACATTTTAATAAAAAAAGGAAAATAAGTAATCAACTAACATTGAAAGAACGTAAAACGTTACCGCATGGTACATGTGGTAACATCGATTAGGTTCGCTAAGTATTTTAACATATTATAAACTTGACGTTAAGAGCAGCTCGCAACCGGTTATAAGCTTCAAACTTGTAAAAGTAACACGACTACTGGGATAGCATTCTATACTAGACTATAGTCAAACCAAGCTACCGTGTCACCGCAAGCGTGCTGCTTGATGTGACCAGCGTTTTAAAAAGTACACTCGGAAGAAAAAATTTAGCGCGCCTGATTTAAATTTGTACATGTAAACTACAAATCGTAGAAAAAGACACCAAAACAGAATGAGACTGTACGCAGCAGTCAAACGTACAAAATGATGGTCAGGGGTAGTGTGCGGCTAGAATTAGGTAAATTTTCCGACGGCTAAACTTATAAGGACTATAAGCACTAATTATTTCTTGATAATATGTGTGTATTTTTTTAGGGACAAAACAAAGGACGTGGTTATATCCGTTTATGGATATTATTTTAGTATGTACATTAACCTACAATTCGATTTGTTCTTTATTCAATTTAATTTCACGTTATGACTTCTTTATTGCACGTAATCAAAATACTGATGATTACTTTAGTTTCATGCGTTTTTAACCGTTTCGAATGGGCACGTAAAGGTAAAGCATGCAAGAAATATTAGACGCGCCTGTACTAAGTTTCCAATGGGCGCTCACAGAGGACGCCACCAACCAAGCGAAGATTTCTTTAGAAAATGACAAGGCGCTAAAAAAAAACAAAAAAAAAAATTTTTGGCGGTTTCAGTTCAGTGGTTGAACTTGAATTTAAAATCGCAATTGAAGTTGCGGTTCCGGTCCTTAAAAAAATCACAGTTATGGTCCGATTGACCCTTCAAAAGGGTTGCGATTCGGGTGTCTACTCTAGTTTAGGATTCTCTATTATATCGCTCTATCTGTACCAATCATTTCTAGCCCTCTGGTATTATAGATTGTTTATGTGCAATATGTTATTGTTGTTTTTATTGGTGAAGATGCTTATATTGTCTTTTTTTTTCAGAAAAAGAGATGAGCTGTCTGAAATGGACAAATATTTATCGCGCTTTAGTGTTCATGACTTTTTATTAGAATTTCCTGATCCAATAAAATATTTTAACGATCCTAATCGTAAACATGCTTTCAATGCGCTTGAAGAAAATGATAATATCGTTGCTGAAAAAGAATTTGCATTAATATGCCTAAATAACCTGTTTCCATACCTAAGAAAGATGGATATCGAAAAGTTATTTAAAAGGACTAAATACAATATTGTAGCTGCTCATAAGAAATTGAAGACTATACCTCGTGCATTTAAAACTCCAAGATCTCCAACAAAAATTCCGGATATATCAATAAAGAACATGTATTTACTACAAGAGGTAAGTGAAGTAATGGAATTTATTTTTATCAATAATAAATTTTGCAAATATTGCTGACAAAATTAGGAGAAAGGTAATGAACATATATTTTCCTAAGGATACATATATATGTTTTTGTAAAATTGCGATTATGTTACAGTTTAGCGTGACATAATACATATATCCATGAGTGTGAAAATACAGAATTGTCAACTAGTAAGTGTTCGACAAAGATTTTTAAACAACACATTTGGTTTTTTCGCTAGCACATATTCAAATATGAAATTACAAAGTAATCTGCACTATCTACTAGTTAATACATATTAGAATGTATAATAAATAAGTCGCACATTTTGAACATACAAAAGAAAAATTTAGCTTTGAAATAGTTGTTTTTTTTATTATTTATTTAATTTCGTTTCGCCATAAGTAATGTTAAAAATGTCTTATAATTTAACCTTAACTCTTTCAAGGGTACTTTATGCGTGTTACTGAAAAGTAAACTCTTATTTGCATTATTGATAATGTAGTATATTACTATTAGCAAGCACACCCAGGGTCTATCTTTAAAAAAAACCTTACTATTGAACGAGTTAAGTAGCATATTGCATGTCCAATGAACTAGTAGAATTATCTGTTGTTATTATTATTATCATTATCTTCATCACTTCTTATCAGCTCCATTAAACATGCAATAAAACTTCCTCATTGCAGATTGCATATGTGCGTCATGAAAAAGAATTTAGAAATATACAGAAAGAAAGGGAAGAAAATTATCGCATGGCAAAAAATTTGGGTTTACTTGAGACTTGCAACTGTTGTTATGGCGAAGATCTTATACCAGAAGACTGTTTCTTTTGCAAGGGCGGCTGCGTATTTTGTAGAGAATGTATTAGAAAGTCTGCAGAGATAGCATATTCGGAGGCTAAAACAGAATTCAAATGTCTTGCAGATTGTGGGAATGATTTCAGTCTCATGACATTGCAGGTAGTTTTTTTAGTTAGATGTCAAGTTGTATTCACTTCTGTATTCACGATTTATTTTACTTTTAGATGGTCTTAAATCCAAAGACATTTATAAATCTAGTTCATGCAATTCAGATGCAAGAAGTGCAGCAGGCTGATATACCAGGTCTAGAATATTGTCCGTTATGTTCCAATTGGGCAATGATACCTGATCCAGATGATAAAATTTTCCATTGCGAAGCTTGTAAAAAAGAGTCCTGTAGAGAATGTAAGCATGAAGCTCATGTACCGAAAAGATGCAATGAAATTGAGTATGATGAAGATGTTAAAATGAGAACTTATATAGAGAATAAGATGACGGAAGCGTTAGTAAGGTAATAGAATTAGCTATTTGCAAATCTACTTTAATGAAGTATTATAACTTTCATCAAAATGTTTAATATATTTTAGACTCATGTCTTCCATAACTTTTATTATCATTATTAACAACTTTTTATTTAGTAACATGCTGGTGAAAGATTTATATGAATGTAAGAAGCTTTTTTTTTGCAAACACTACAAGTTGTATTGCTTTTTCTTTATTAGAACTTTAGCGCAATGCTAATATATAATATTGTCTATTTTTTATTATCTTTCAGAAAATGTTACAAATGCGGTGCAAAGTTTGTAAAAACTCATGGCTGTAATAAAATGACATGTTCTTGTGGAGCTAGAATGTGCTATTTATGTGGTGCTGCAATTACTGATTATTCTCATTTTAGTGAGACTGGGTAATCAGAATTTTGTTAGTTCTCAGAAAATGTGTATATTATTTTTTTTTAATTATAGTTGTCCTCTCCATACGAATGATGAAGAAATTCATCGAGCTAATGTGATTAAAGGTGCTCAGGCTGCAAAAACTGAATTAGGTGTCGATATAATCCAGTAAACTAAAGTTTGACCCCACAAGAAACTTTTAAGTCTGTCTAATTTATTATCAATTCCATTCTAAAACTGTACTTTTGTTTTATCCTGAAACCCACCTGACAAAATACAAGCAATCCAAACAACGCTAGTTCACTGTTTTGGATTGTTAAAGTTACCGACTTATTGCGAACCTGAAAAACAATAATTGGTAACATTTTATTTGGTTCTAATTATGGTTTTGTGCGTGAGATGAAGGTAGAAAAGCTAAATTTTGTTTAATTTTTAAATCACTCACGCGTGCCTTTCAGGATAAAAAGAAGACGGGATGCTTTTATATAGAATTCATTCGCATTTATTCATAATAAGAGTTGAAAAAATATTGATTGTTATTTATTAGTTATCTTTATATTCTTTAAAAAAAAAGTTCGGTACACAAACTTATAGTAATTCATTATATTTTAGTTTGCAAGCATTTGCAAAAGTATGATAATCATATTAGTATATAACGTATAAAGGGAACAATTTTAATATATACACTATCAAAATAAAAGGATATGTTTAGTTTTCTATATTTTTTTTTTTCTGGTGCAATTGCATTGTGATTAATTTCATTTTTATTGTACATTTGATACTTTGTAATTACAGCATAAGCTATTATTCCAAATCTTTGTGAATTTTGTTATACAAATAAATATTATATTATCTTTACTCTTATTTTCGATATGTTGTGAAACTATTGAGAACCATAAATACTTGCAATTTATTTGAATCACTGCGCGGTACGTTGATCTACAGTGCATTAAGAAGAGGAGAATAATGATAACAAAATTAGATAACGATAATAACAACCAAATCACAAGTTACCGAAGCTTTTGTCATGCTAGCAGATCATTAATGATGTGGTATTAATGGGAGGATATACACGAAAAGTACCTCAAAACTATCTAATCAGATGGGCGTCCAGATTTGAGTATTTCTACTCCTAGATATAATTTTCAGTCTGTTATGGAATCATAATTACACTTAATCATATCGTGTTGCAAATTGCTGAACGAGTGTCAAGAAAACTTATTAGAGTTATGACATAAGTTTTGATAAATTTGTAACTTATATAGCCTGCTTACAATAGTAATTTAGTTTACTGTATGTGACGTATCATCCTCTAGCAAAATTAGTAGTTGCAAGTCTCCATATTGAAAAAAAAAAGAAATTTTAAGGTGAACACATATAACTTTCTATTACAAAAGCTTTTCGCATGGTCATCTTTTTGGAGCAAAACTTCTATATTTTTTCGCATATTTACCGGCCTGCTTTAGGATTTTATAAAAAAAAAAATGCAAACATTTTCTTTAGTATATAAAGTCTAAACACTTAAAGTGTTGCATTCATATCACGCCAGCTTTCCACAATCATTTTTCTCTAAAATATATTGCATACATGTGTGTATTGCTAAAAAAATATTCGTGTTTAAATAGATTAAAATGAATAGAAATAGATTAAAATGTTTCTTACTTAGTTCGGGAGCTATATGATTTTTTTTTGAAACCCTACGGTAAGCCCATTAAAATACAACAAACTGGAATTAATTTAAATATTTTAGAATTTCTTTTTTTTTCACGTTTTTGACAATTTATTTACTCATATCTTTAAAGAAAAAAAACTACCTTTTTGATATTATGTATATATACATATATATTTATTTATTTTATTAAAATTGTTGATAGATAAGGTTCTGGTTATACCGAATATGTAACCGTCTTAACAATCTTAGACCAAATAAAGGAAGATTTAAGGTAACTACTGACCATTTACACATCTGTTCACCAAACGTTAAAAATGTAAAAAGTTGTAAAATTAATTCAAACGCAAATCGAAAATTTCTAAAATCGTATATTCGCAAGCGCAACAACAAAGAGAGATAAATAGAGCTACCTTGTATATAAGACAAGGGCAGTGACTATGTAAAGAAGATAAACCAAGCTTATGGGAAAAGTGTTGCGCTTAAAAACAACAGTTTGGCGGTCAGATCCAGATGTCGCTAGTATCTCCACCGCCAAAAGTGGTGGGGTAGTCTGATATTTAGCGAGAATAAGACCAGAATTTAAATTATATAAATTGTATATATAGTACGATTCACCAATAGGTGGTACTGATTCATAACGTACAATGACTATCTAAAGAAGACAAACCAAGCTTATGGGAAAAGTGTTGCGCTTAAAAACAGCAGTTTGGCGGTCAGATCCAGATGTCGCTAGTATCTCCACCGCCAAAAGTGGTGGGGGAGTCTGACTGTTTAGCGAGAATAAGAACCAGAATTTAAATTATATAAATTGTATAATACTACGATTTACCAATAGGTGGTACTGATTCATAACGTATTTTAATGTAATGAAATTACTATGATGGTAATTATGGGATTTCAAGCACGGCAGACGGCAACAATATTTTGAATATAAATAAAAAATAATAGTATATCTGTCATATGTTGTATACACGTCGCTATTTGATGTACCTACCCCAGTAAACCAAATTCAAATTTCCCGCAATTATATTTACTAACTTCAACTTAAAGGTATTCAAATAACTATTAATCTAATACAAAATCGTAGGTAATTTCATGCTTAAATGTTGAAGTTACTAAAAATAATTGCGGGAATTTGAATTTGGTTTACTAGGACATTATAGTATTCCATTTCCATGATTCTAGGGTTACATAGAAAGTAAGAATACAGTGAATTTATTTTATTATTAAAAAACAGATGTTTACCATTGTTGGTTTGTCCCACATAGCCAACTTTAAATTGCCCGCAATTATTCTTAGTAACTTCAACGTTGAAACAAAAATTACCTACCATTTTGTACTACATTAACAGTTATTTTAATGCGTTTACATGAAGTCACGTAAAATAGTGGCGAGAAATTTAAATTTGGCTATTATGGTAACGTGTAGTGCTATATAGTTTATATTTAAAATTAGAGAAATTTACAATGTTCTGTAGATTCTAATTAACTATCCGTGCATAACATAAATTTCTTTTATTAAGTGAAAAATAAATAAATGAATGATCATTCATAATTCAAACGTCATAAACAAATTATCGAATGATCGTCAATAATATGATGCTTTTTTCGTCATTCAATTACGTCCATCACAATTCACAAGTACAGTAGAGAAGAGATAGCGGAATGTCGAGTAGGATATTAGAGACTATATAAAAAGTTATTTAAGAGTTCACGTTATATATCAAAGTTGTATGCAACACACTGTCATAGCCAACTGTCAAATAGTCAACTTTAAATTTCCCGCAATTATTCTTAGTAACTTCAACGTTGATACATAAAATTCCCCACCATTTTGTATTACATTAATAGTTATTTTAAAGCCTTTACGTTGAATTCATTAAAAATTGTGGCGGGAATTTCAATTTGGCTATTAGAGAGACTAAGTTAACTTAAGGTTTGTTCGCTGGTGTTACACTAATTACACTGGTGCATATTGTCTCTTTCTCAGGTGCATAAAGAGTAAATCTTTTATCCTGTTTTAAGTAGGAGTCAGTGTGGAAAGTGTAGCACCAGCGAACAAACCTTTAGATCCTTTTTACACGTGCGAGATTTTTTACGTAAATCATACTAAAAATTACCTCGAAGATTTTGGTGAGAATTTTCGTAAGAATTTTTGTCGCGACACTTTCAGGTCGTTTTATGCAGGAATAAGGTTACTTCCATTTGCACTTGTAAGTTGTAACCTAAATCTAAACAATTAAGATCCATATTTTGCTGGTTTATTGGTTAACTGCTATTTATTTAGGATTTCTATGATAACCATAATCAAATAACAATTTAATTTAACAAATGCGCCTGCTTATAACAACAAATATCGTGAAAATTCCGGTTAAAATTTATTCCTGTGTAAAACGATCTGAAAGTATCGCGACAAAAATTCTTACGAAAATTCTCACCAAAATTTTCGAGCTAATTTTTGATGTGACTTATGCAAAAATTCTCGTACGTGTAAAACGGCTCTTACACATATGGTAACAAAAAGGAAACAAAATTATTAAACGTCACAATTTAATGTATATCGATGTGCCTTTGATGTTTCTTTTTATTTTATAAACTTAATGCTTTCCTGTGTTTAGTTATAACGTTGCCCTCCTTTTTGTTAATCGCATGTGTGAAATCTCGCACATCTGTCATTGAAAGGAATGACGATAAGAAAATATACTCGTGGAACTATTATCTCACCGTAAATAAAATGGGAAAGACAGCCTTTGTTTTTTCGATTTTAAATGTTGTACTCGTTGATATTCATGTTACGTTTTATTTACAAAAAAAAAAAAAAAAAAAAACAAAACAAGATGTCCTATTGATGTGTACAAGTGATTTGCTTGGTACAACTATTTTTGAGTAGATTGCGCTGTCATACTTAATACATCACAATAATTTCTGGTTTAGCTCCAATCTTAATTTGGACGATTTGGACATCCAAGCGACATCTATCGATGACTTTTAAAATTAATTTGCTTTTATATGGACTTGGTTTATCTTCTTGTATATAATCACTGGACAAGGGCAAGTATGTTGATTGGATCACGGTACAAATAATGCGATATGCTTACGCGCATCTGGAAATTACGTCACATTGGAGCACAAATGGCGCCACATATATAATTATTATTATATTAAAATCGATTTCGACCGTGAGGGCTTTATTAATGCGAAAGATAAGAAAATCCGGACGGGGTTACGGAACATATATTAAAAGCGTTAAGGTGTTTTTACGATTCAATTTTCTAGAAAAACCACGAAAACACTTTGTAAACACGAAATACGCTACAATTGTAGAAATAAACACGAGCGCTACAAGGCGACTACTGGCGACAAGATAGATAAAGTAAATTTCAACTTTAAAACGGGCTTTTTTAAAGCAAAGCTACATTTGAAATACATTAATTGGTAGTTGTGAATAATTTGGATTTTAACATTTTGCTATTTACCATACATGCATTTATTGTTCATCTGACCGGTCTTGACGAATTTGAGATTCAAAACGAGCATACCGTATTAATTGCATAGTGGATTTGATAACGACAGGTTTACATGGGTCGCTATGATTTAAACATCGGAAATACGTTCGGGTCACGATGATGCCCGAGCAGAGTTACAGAGTACCAATTTGTAATATCATAGCAAAGCAATATCAACTGTACAGAGTCCCACCCCAGGTATTAACAAGTAGGACAGGTGGATCCAGCTGTAAACGCAATTACCTGAAAATTGGATAAACATTTGAATATTAACAGCAAAATTGAAATACCTAACCGTTGATAATTTCATGTTACTGAAAGTAATCGCGGGAAATTTGAATTTTGCTGTTTAAGGCCGTACCTGTAAAATATCGAAAATAAAAAAGAAGTGCAATTTCTCATTATACATTCAATCGTCGTTTACCGAGGTTCTCATGTGACAGATTCCACTTTTATTTGCAAGTTTTTTTTTAATAATGGTGCGGGGGTATAAAATACACACTTTTTTTATTTTTCTATGTTGGTAGTAATGTAATATTTTCATTTTGATCGACAAAAACTATACATAACAAAATACAATTAGGCCATATTGGGCCGCCTTTATTATTTTCGTTTAAGCCTCATCATTTTATAGCTTTTTTTTTGTTTTATCGGATGCGGTTGAGTAAAATTATTTATTGAAGCTATATGCTGTTGACTATAAAATTACTCCAAGTTTACTTTTATTTTCTAAAATATTTATTTGAACATCTATCGTAACTCACATTACCTACAAAATGTAAAGTATTAAAGTGACTGGAAGTCATCACGAAGTTGTAGAAAAAACATACCTATACCTATTGCACATGTTAATAAAAAAGTAATCCGATAATCATAATCGTAGATTTTCAACATAGCAAGCGTGCATTTTAAAATCGGACGGCGTCGGTTTTCGTTCTCCACAATTTTTGATTAGTTGAAGGTGAATTAATTAAACTATAGTGACGAAATTTAAACAAACATGTGTTATACTGATGCCTGCAGTTGATTGCTGTAAGAGAGTTTGATTAAAGCTGGCTAGCTTCTTTGATGCAAAACGCTTCGATTAACGGTGAGTATAAATTCCATTGTCTTTACCTCTCTTTTCTTTTGCTATTTTATGTATATAACATGGTACATAAGTCTATTATTCGTATATATTACAACTAAGAAAGCCAACCGTATTTTAGCACAGTACAGAGCCTTTGTAATTTTTTGTCATTTTGAAAAATTTCTGAAACTATTGTTTTATTTTCTGCTTGGTATCTATTTTTTTGTGTTTCACAATTAAAGTTACTTATAAAAAACTGAATTGAATTTACTGATGAAAAATTTCTAATTACGTACTTGAGTAATTCGCTCATTTGGGCCAAAGGCCAGAGTCGCAAAATCTAAGATACTGTCACAAAAATTCATGCGTTGTTTACCAATTTCGTTTGAGGTAAAGTACTATTTGCGTTCACAGTACGCAAATATGTTAGTAAGAAAAATTGGTCAGAGCAAACAAATATTGAATTATGCAATTTGCTATAGACAGATCGGCCTACTTTGATAGTAATGATGTAGTTAATAATAGACGGAAAAACTAATGATTATCAAAATAGGTCAATCAGTAGTAAAATTTGGAGAACTCTGTGTAATTTTTTGCTCAAGTATTTTTTCTTAGTAACATATTGCCGCTGTAAACGCAAACTGTACACTTTACTAAACGAAATTGTCAAATAATGGATTTTATCACAGTAGGCCGATGAAAATTTACATACCGTCATAACTCTTCATTCTGAACAACATTTTTTAGTAATATTTTAGCATACTGTGAACGGAAAAAGTATTTTATCTGAAATGAAAACATTTTTCAGTCGGTTGCAAAAACTTATCCTAGTAGCAAAATTTAAATTTCCCGAAATTATTTTTAATAACTTCAACATTAAAATACGAAATTACCAATGATTTTGTATTAGTATTAGGTTACTAGTTACTTCCCTAATAGCCAAGTTTAAATTTTCCGCCACAATTTTTAGTGAATTCAACTCAAAGGCATTAAAATAACTATTAATGTAGTACGAAATGGTGGTAATTTTATGTTTTAACGTTGAAGTTACTGAAAATAATTGCGGGAAATTTAAATTTGGCTATTAGGGTTTGATGTCTTTTTGTTGAAGTTACTAAGAATAATTGTGAGAAATTTTGCTACTAGGGATTCTAGGTTTTAAAAACTTAGTTTACTGCTAATTACCAATTATTAGTACGCAACAGCGCAAATTTAGTGGCTTAAAAGTCAACCTACATTAATCAGTTTCGAATGAAACAAAATTGTAGGTCTAAATTGACTAAATTAGCAAAATCTTCGCAAATATTTAGAGTTTAATAACTTAATACTCTCATTCAATACATTTTCCACTATCTAAGTATATATACGCGTTGGCGTTTACACACAGTTATCACCGAGGGGCACTGAGGAGCTTTGGAAAAGCGAAACACGTGTCTGTCCATAGTGGTGATTGTGTGATACATTTTTCTGCAGTTTACTGCTAATTACCTATGATGTTATATGTATGTATGTTGATTGCATGCGCAGATATTTAATAATAATAATAGTTTTGTTCTTTTTATCTCTTTGCGTTAGAACACGAAATCCACGAATATTCGCAATAGAGATTTTGCAATCTGTATTTCTGTTGTGTGGTTGTGCCTGTCCTGTGGGAACAGGACGCTCACAAATAATCTTAAAGACCTGCTTTTTGTTTCTCAAATAAAATCCTTCCCTACCATAAATAAATAATTCCATTCTAAAAAAGTTAAGTAGGAGTAAGCATTTCCACTTTAATGCAGAAAACAAAACTAAAATATTATAATTTTCAATAAAAGTAATGTTTGCTAAGTGATTTTGATTTTAGTATATTTTAATAATAAAAATAAAAAAACCGTATGTTGCAATATTTATGCAGGCCACTGTATATATATATATATATTCTTTTTGATTTTTATTTAGACAGAAAAGATGTACTTTCGAATTGATTCATATGAATTTTTCGAATTTCTAGTAGAAATAGTGAGTAGTTACGTTCAATTATGATCTATTTAAGAAAAATATTATTTGTTGAAACGATTGTTTGCAATCTCTGGAAACGATTAGGTACATTAACATTAACATTAACATTTGTGTCAAAATTTTGCACACGCACCTGATTGTCTCCAATGATTGTCTAGCCCTCCAAAATGGATGGTATTGGACGATGATATCCTTATTTTAAGTTAATGGCGCAATTCTGATCGATTTAGTAAATTTTTACCACATGCGTGACCAGTTCGTATTAGCAAAACTGTTTTTCATCATGTCAAGACATGAACATCATGTCTTTTACTACAAAATTGAATGCAGCACATAATTCTATATTGTCTATCATAGGATTTTGTATGCCTGATGCACCTCATAGATCATTTAAAGATTTTTTTTTTATAATGACAGACTATCTCGCAATGGTCAGTGGTTATACTGGGGTATACTTAAAAAGTTTATTATTAGCAGTTTCCCAATTATGTACTAGTAAATTTAATGCTTGCGATTAATAAAATATTGGCAAGCTATACCTAATTACTTATTATATGTGATAGTAACGAATTTTTACCTCTGAACATAAAACCTATTTTCAACTCTTTTATAAATTGTTGAAAAATAAAGGAAAATGAAAGTAAATATGTCCTGTCCATATTGGACATTTTTGAGCAGTTTGCACAGTTTGTTCATGAAAAATATATTACTGAAAGATCTCAACCGAATGACTTTTAAATAGCAAATACTTTCTAATTCACCAGTATTAGGTTTTTAAATGGAGATTACACTCCAATTCAAAAATCTCTTGAAACTAAATAACATTTGTTTCTATTGTTTACAGACTTAAATTGTCTTGAAGAAGAGTGATCCAAATTCATCAAGGAAACAAAACTAATTGAGAGATGCAGTTAATAATTTGCTTCATCATATGGAAGATCAGGAAAGAAAAGACATTTAAGTAGATCAAGTGCAAAAAGAAAAAAGCAGAATAAGTTTAATTTTTTAAAGCGATCTAAAAGGGCATGTATTTGTTCTAATGCCTATCTATTTTATTCCTTTGCTATTTTATATATCATACGTATTTGAACTGTATTAATTCATTCTGATGATACATTGCTTTGGTATCTTTTTGCTGCAATATCAGTAATAACCGTCGGAGAGATCGCATATGAGATGACACGATGACACCTCTCACCATTCAGTAAATCGGTTTTTATATAGTATGTACTGCGTTTATCTATATGAATGGTGACATGAGTCGTCCCGTATGGGAGTCTCAGTAATAACGTTGATCTAAGTTATGTGGTTGCATTTTTCTCTCATTATAAGGCGTTTCATCGAGCAGTACAATGAACATGACATAACACGACATGACTTATTACTTTGATGGTACTATATGGTGCATCCAGCATCATATTCGAAGTTGACGGGTGACTGAAGGGTTGCGTAACTGCTAGCATTTTGTGTTTGGAGGTATCTTTCAACGTGTTATTGCGTTTTCTGTGTAAGACTTCGTAATAATGTGCCGACTGATATTCTCATCAACCTTTTAGAGTGCACGAACGACGGGGATAGACAACTCCCGGGGTGACAGACGTTAGGGCCTCTGTTTATCCTGGGTGGGGTAGATCTCGCAGCTGATTCCTCCTCGGCCCCCTTCGCCGGTGGTTTATATGGGCTGATGTGATGCGACCTCTTTACGAAGGGAAGGTGGAGGCGACAGGGTTGTACCTAAGTCTCCACTGTGCAAAGGTGTATATTTCAAAAAAACAATTATCTGAATAAATTTCTTAATTTAATGTTATTTTCATTTGAAAGTTGTTTTGATATTTTTAGGATAACGGTGTATTTCTTTATACTTTAAGTTTTCACAGAATTTTCGTGAATATATATAACACTATATTATTTATTTCACTATTACTATATTTTTCCGTATTGGACGGATTTGTTTCCAGGTTTTTTTGTTTGTTTTCTGGCTCTCTGCTTCCTACGTGCGAGCGAGAGAGCCAGTGTGATATAGATATCGGGGTGGCTCACATGTGTTGTTTTCTTTTGCTTGGAATTTAAAAATTTTAATATATTAATCTAGTAGTTTGTTACTGATATAAAGCCAGTACTCAATGTTTAATCACACTCGTGCAGTTTAGATGAGTAATTAATTTATATTTGTATAAATTAAATTTAAATTTAAGTTTTAGGTATAAGATTTTCAAAGAATTGTAGATGATAAAAGTTGATATAGTTAACACAATAAACATGGTTGTAACAATTTAAATACTTAGTGTTAATTTATAAATATCTTAAATTTAACTTTGTAAAATAAAAGGAAATTTGACAACATATTTGTTAAAAAAAATATCTCTATTTTATTTAAAACACTGATTTAAATTTTCGTTTGAGGTACTTCATCTACAGCAATACGTTTATTAAACCCGCGCACATAAAATCACAACTTAAACTCGTAATCTTTAACTGTTCCAAAAACGTACATTTTTCTCAAAGATACAATATAATTGATTTTTTTGAAAAAACAAAATAAATTGGACAACAGCGCAGCCGCAGTTAAAAACTACGCCGCATCGTTAAATCCCTCTGCAAAAAGCCGACAAAGCAAAGCCCCACTATGCGCTTTGGTGGCATCCGACAACAAAAAAAGAATATATAGTAGTAAAAAAATTAAAAAATATACAGTACGTAAAAAAGATATGAAATGCACACAAAACAAAGTAGATTAGTAAGTAAACACAAACAATATATAAATAAAGAACGGATGCGAACAGTTTTACTGTGCAATATTTAAAAGACAATTTTAATTCGTTTAGTTATGAATAAAAAATTCAAGTTAAAAGTATGGGCAGACCAAAACCAGAACTTAATTGACGCAAACTACAAAGGGCAAATTTAGAACTTACAAGAAATTTAAGAAGGACATGTACGAAAAAATAATTTGATTTTAGTTAAAAATTTGCATGTTCTTGATTTTGTGAACACCCTACGTTCCCGACCACGAGCCGCCACTGAATAGGTAACTGACAAATTTATGTACAGGCCATATACTTAGAAATGAAACCCTTTATGATCTTCGACGTAACAAGCCATAAATAATACGTTGGCAACAAATTAAATATTTCTAAGATTTCTAACTAGAAAGCCACAAAGTCCTCTCAGTTGACTTTAATACACTTGGTGTCATTATGATGTTAATTATTTTCTCTATGTTGTTATTTCTGCATCTTCGTCAAATAAAATAATTTTCCTCAAAAATTTTATTTACCAACATTTGATGAAAATCTGTATAGGAATTTTATTTTTGAATATTTTCATACTGTTAAATAAGTTGCATAAGCAAAGAAGTCACGTAAATTCATTACTAATTATATGCCCTGTATTTTTACAAATAAAAATGTAGTATATATAATATATTGTATGGCAAATAATTCCCTTTATTGTAATGAAAATGGCACATTAATTAATAAATATTTTAAATTGTTTTATTCAACACTTCAAGATTTACTCATTGGAAGGTAAGTGCACAAAAAACAAACCTTTTGTATTTTGTGATTTCATTTTTGCCGGAAAGAGAATTATAGTATACCTACTTTTATAAGCTTTTAACCAATTTCACGTTTGAGAGTAGCGTTTTAATTTTTTTTTGTCCTAGTTTGTACAACAAAAAGTAGAGCTTAGACATCTCTTCAGAACAGGAACAGATTGGCCATTTTCATATTATACGCCATACTTGACCGAATTGCGACTCTTTTAAATTTTCTAAAGCTCGAAAAAAAATATCTTTAAAAATATTTAAAAAAATATTTTGAAAAAATGACCCGACACAAGAATTGAATATTTTTGTATTCGTTTTTATATAAATGTGACGCAAAGTTTTTTTTGTGGCAATTAAGTATATAAGTATTGTTCACGTGGCAATTGCAATATGTTAGTTAGGCTTTATTTTAAGCGTGCAAAGAAAATTTCAATGTTTAACTTTTAGTCAATCACCGAACTTTAGTTTTATATGCTTAATGAAGTTAAGATGTTTTGTAATATGTATCGGAAAAAAATAATAATATACAGGGTGTGCCATTTAAAAAACATGATATTTCTCAATTTAAAATAGTGTAGTTGTATAAATTTATTCTGAACGCCCTGTAGCATTTCACTCAAATTTATTTACATATATCCTTTTTGCCGTCCCTATAGAAATGTTTGTACCAAATATGAGTATTATATATTCACAAATAATGGCGGAACTGTCAATTTTCTATAAGGGTAAAAACAAATATTTTTTTAAAATTAAAAATATTAGAAAAACTACTAGGTTTAGATATACTATATAACATCATTAACGAAAAAGTTATATAATTTCATCGTATAATCTAGAAATAAATTAAAAAATACGGTGTTCCATTACAAAAATATAACGTTATATTCGCCACATTTTTTTGAACACACCTGTAATCTTGAAAATAATATTAAACCGTCCACCTTAACATTATCTAAAATTTTTGCATCCAACGATTTTCCCTAATTCCCGAAACAAACGAGATAATGAACTCTGCTCTATCGTTGACTCACCCTGTACAATACAGCCTCACGCACGGTTATACTCTGCCGAATATTTTTGCAAAAATGAAGTATTTCAATTATTATTAATTATTTTCTTTTCGCTCATACGTATATTTAAAATTACCGTCAGATTCTTACCATCAGAATTTTAGCGCCGGAAATCGAAGTGTCGAATAAGTTTGCTAAATCTGTAATATTAATCTCCTAATTATAATTACTTAATTACACATCTACAAATCGACCATTGTTGAAACGCATAAAATATTTTTTATTCAATTTAATGTGTATCCGTTTTCAAATTGCAACAATAATTATACATAATTGTGTAAAAATCCTCCAACTATCGCCTTATTGTAATTGTTAAACGTTAATATATTTTTTGCAAAAATTTTAGAAAGTAGGCAAAACGCAGCAGATTTTGTTGAATTTTTAATTTTCAAAAATGTAAATTATGTAAATATAGTTTAAGTAATTGTAATTTTTGCAACAATGTTATGAATTCATTTGAAATAATTAGGGGTGATTTTATATTTCTGCATTATTTATCAGAGCTCTACCAGCTAACAAAGGAATTTTTCAACCATTGGCGGCCAAGATGCGAACACATACAATAACTTTTCCTACTAGTAAAGCATAAAAATTTCCATAAATGTATATCTAGTATAAATTGTTAAAAGAAAATAAAGACTGAAATGTAAATATTACTTTAATAAAATGTTTTGCCTAATTGCGACTCCAAAAATTCTAAGTTAAGATTTTTGACTCTTGTGAGGTTGAAGTCAGAGTATTAATTCTTTTACACATCTTCAAAGCGATGCAACCAAAACTCGTTTTTGTATTATTTATTTTCTTAGAAGTCATATCAAATTTACTTAACACTTAAATAAATATTGATAATACTAAGAAAAATAGTTTGATTTATAATTTTTGATTATACATTTTACAATAAGAAGGTAGACAACCTTAATGCGGAATTTGTGATGGTAGTTCCATATGCCACAGCAGTTCAATTTTGTTCAAACGCTCGTAAACGAAGTATGAAGTTTTTCTTCCTTTGTTGTCAATGAAAGGTATTTATTGCATTTATTTATAAATGAAGGTTCAATTATATAATTTAATTATTGCGTTCACAGGTGAGTACATTATGAGAGAATAAATAACTCTTTAAATTAAATAAAATTGCTTATATTTATTAGAATTTCCTAATTTTAATTATGAAATTTAATTAAAATAATTTAGAAAAAACTGTAATCAGAAAGAATCATATTTTCGAACACAGTATTCAGCACTACTTTTACTTCTGTTATATCTTGTATAGTTAGAGTAATTGCTTATTTGAATCCGTCAACTGTATTTAACACGTTTGTGTAAATCTGTAAATAATAAAAGAAAAACACTTAATTGGAAGCTGTCAGTATTAGGTACATATGAAATTTAGACAATGTATGTACTAGGTTTGTGCACCACAGTATATTCTCTAGCGACTATGCAACCTTAACATCCAAAGTGTATATGTAGTTGCCTAAAATTACTAAATTTATTTCTATATTAGAACCTTAAATACATTTTAAAAATAATCTAATCGTATGCTAGACAACATAGTGCTTTGACAATGTTTTGTTTTTTGTTTAAAATTTTCTTAGACTCTTAGTGTCATAGATGTTTAAGAAGGGCTAGTAGTATGGTGTGTATAATTTAAATATTCAGAAAAGCGAGGTTAACAAATACAAGAAATAATATAAATCGAGCTTGCACAAAATAGCTTAACACAATATAAAATATTATAAAGAGTAACAATGTAATTAGCGTTCATATAACGTGTAGAAAAAAATTTCATCCTTTCAGCACAATGAAATAAAAAATGAAAAGAAAACAGATAAAAAACAATTATTCAGAAAACGATATAATGGTCCGGTACGTGGCGCCTCTGTGCGATACGTTGCTAAGAGAAACCGTAATTGATATTTGACAACAGCGTATTTGATTGAGCATTGAGCGTATTTTTAGATAGGTATTAAGTTTTTTCTATTATAAAATAATAATGTTTCTTTAATAATTTTAAATTATTAAAGTTATTTTCTCTTTTCTCTATCTCTATATGAGAAGAGTACACAAAATATAAGAAGCACTATCCCACTTTCCTTTCCGTGTTTTTGTCCTCTTCGGAAATATTCTGTCTCTCACTAGGGCAGTGACTATAAACAAGCACTAGGGCGATCGCAGAATCGCAGTCACAGTCTCTATGGTCACAGTCAGATCGCAGTTAGTTTGTAGTAACACGTTATTATTTACCGTGATGGGATTTCATCCACACTACTAGTTACCTCATTGGTAATTATTTATTAATACCTAAAAAAATTGTGAATATATTTGCATGTCGTCAGTATGAAATTAACTTCTTCATGAAAAACATCAGTGACCGATCATAGTAATATCCACGTAATATTTTGACATTTGACAATGTGATTAGATGTCACAAATAATTGCTATGTGCACAGCTGTGGAAGAAACTGTTGCTGTTGTTAAATTAATAATCCATTAAATTTTTTGGAAATTAGAGTGCTTCAATAACACCAATGCTTCCATACAATTTCTCCTAATTTATTAATGTTTTGTGACACTTCTCTGAGACATAACATCTTGTGCTAGTAAACCATGAATTCTGAAGAAGTGTTAGTAGAAATAGAGGTAAAAAAACAATTTTTGTCGATAATATAAAAGTATAACATTGCGTTTAAGCCTCCAGAATTATTAGAAGAAAGTTTTGCTTTATCACCCTATATCAAAGTAACAGATTTGAAAATGAATGACAATATGATGATTTTGAATGGTGTAGTGTACGAGGAAGTTACAGATGAATCTGTATTATGTGTTCCAGTCACTGATACATTGTTTGACTGCAATATAGATACAGAACTAGCAGAGCAGCAAGTTGATGCAGATGGGTTTTTAGGTGAACACAATTATCATAACCATATTGGTGACGATGTTAATATGATATAAACATGTTTCTTGCCAATATTATAAGTAATAAGAGTAATAAGTAAGAATCAGGTAATCTATGTGTTTATATTTAATACATTTATATCTTTATATTTCAGTTCAAAGCTATTAGAATGTACTCTTTGCCAGAAAGTCATAAAATCTCCTGGAGCATTTTATAGGCATGTGCGAACACATACAGGTGAAAAACCTTATCAATGTGAAGTGTGTAATAAAAAGTTTTCCCAACAAAGTAACTTATGGAAACATGTTCTAATTCATACAGGTATATAGAATTTGTTTTTAAAATATATGTTTTATAATACAATTCTTAGGGGAACGGCGATTTAAATGCCCAACATGTAATAAAAAATTTTCTCAAAGAGCTAATATGCAAAAGCATATGATGTTACATACTGGTGAGAAACCTTTTACATGTTATATTTGTTCACGAACTTTCACACAAAGAGCCAACTTGAATAAGCATATTAGGATACATACAGGTTTGTGAATTTTTTTTTCTATAGTACAATGTTTACTTGTTTCTTATTAGTGATATGTACACTGACAGACAGCAAATGTCTGCTATAATACACCATTTGGGTGTTAGACTCTATTCGAATCTAATGCTTCTTTCATCGCTTTCACATTCAGTGCCCCTGATATATTTAACTCGCTATAGCAAAATAAATTTCATTAAGAGAAGCTGTGCAGAACTAGGGTGATAATATTGGGCGCATTCAGCTGAAGAGTTTGAAGAGTGCTGTTACTACTTACTGCTACATTGTCAAAAATTGGCACAGCGAAGAGATAAGATAGGAAGGGTCACTTGTTATTTTAAGCGAGTCTGCATGCACAACTTTGTCAACATGTCTTGAGAACACTCAATTTACATAGGGGAGCCCCTTACACTCATCGTTCTAACGTTGAGTTTGATGGACATTGAACATTACTAAGAATAATTAAACATTATTGCTGGAGTAATTGCAAGATGTTTTTCAATTTATTATTATTATAAAAATAAAATAATGTCTTTATTACCATTAAAATTTCACATAGTACAGGATGATCCAATTTGCTTGTTAGAATAGGCTATGTCTCGATCTCGTTTTTCGTATTTGTACAACGGTGAAAACAGATATTAGTTATATTCTTTTGTTTTTGAGTTATAGCCAAAAATTCAATAGTTTCTTGTAAATCTGCAGATATCCTCTTAGGTATTACTTTCTGGAAAAGTCGAAAAATTAATTTTCAGCTGTAACTCAAAAAAGCAGGTCAAGACTTAGCCACTCGTCCTATCTCTTACGATTACCGGGATGCCCTATTCCGACAAGCAATTTATATCACCCCGTACACTGCCCGACAAAATTAATATCATCGTCGATAGCGAATTTTCGTATTTGTCTATCTAATGTTTATAATAGTCAAGTGTTTTACGCGTAAGTACCCCAATAAATCTGCTTCCTGCATAAGCCCATGGCAGCCGAATCGCGCGCCTGTGTAACTGATGAGCAGTTTTGCTAGACACTGCACTTATGGACGACGACATTAATTTTGTTGGGCACTGTACGTATGATAAGTAGGCACCATTTTGAGTCGATCTGATACGTTCATTATCATTGGCGTAAATTAAAGAACGAAGCTGAAGCATCTGGTGTTATAAATAATTAAGTGGTGATTTTGTGGGGACAAAACATCAAATGTGTTGACCGCAAGTAACTCTTCTTTTTATCTCTTCGATGATGATCAGATACGCTGATAACTGTTGAGAAAAGTTTGCAGTTGAGACCTGTAAATTAATTAAGGAGACACAAACCGTTTTGAGAATCCTGTCTTTTTTTGTCTAATTCTTCAGCAGCAAATAGAAACTGTTTAACGCGACTCTGAAAGGTAAAGTGTGTAAGAGAAATAAAATTTAATTCCAGTTTTCTGCGAAAACGGTACGACTTAATTTTAAATCCTATTTATCTTAAAATATTGTTTGACATTTGGCCAACATTTTTTTTTTGATTATTCCAATATTTATGTTTTATAATTCTGCTATAAAAAATCGGCTCAGCGGAGCATGTAAACATCCAATAATGGCATTTTTTTTTTAATTTTTAAATTTGGGTAAATGTAATAAAGCTCGGCAAAAAATCTTTTCTTTGAACATTTTATAGGTGTTTGGGAAATTCATGTTACACCTGTTTAAACCCTCACTCGCTTGAGTTCCTCACGTACAATTTTTCATGTACTACTAAAAATGTGTACTCCGTATAAAAAGCGTACGTTGTACGCTTTCAGTGCGTACGTGGTATGTTAAGTGTATCCATTTATTGCATGCACAAATGGTATTAACTCCTTTAAATTAAATTAAACTGGTTGTACGAATTTTGTGAACACGTGAGCAGTGCACGCTAAGGTAGCGTACGTGCGCAATATACGCTACTGGCTTTAACATATTGCAATGACTACGAGTTTGTATTTTAAGACGTTTGATGAATATAATGAAGCGGTTATACGTATTCGCATGTGGATGGTATTTTCTTTTGACTTGTAGGGCACCTGCATAATACAATAAATAGCTGAATGTAAACAGTTTTTTTTTTACTTTATTATCCATCCAAGTATGATGTTTAACTCTTTCCTATACACGAAGAAGAAGTCACGTTAATTATAAGGAACAGATTGACAATATCATGGAAGGTGTATTGGAATATACATGCGCACCAGTAGTACGCTTTATATCGCTCATTTCTTGTTAGTAGTACCCGCGTACGCCGAGGTACGCGTTAAAAGTGATGTACCAGTGTTGGGCGAGTTAGGGGAAGTGAATAAATTTCTACAGCGATTATACGTACTTGTGTTTAGTCGGCTCTCAGTAAATCACTAGTTAACACTGCTCCCCACTCAAGGCGCGAATAAACACGAATGTGTCTAGTCGCTGCAGAAATTTATTCACTTCTCCTATCTTGCCCAACACTGCTATGTACGCTTGTATGCAATTACGTACGCGACGGACCCAACACTATTTCGCATAGATCCTGCAAATTTTTTAGATATTTTTTGTTGGGGTTTAAGTAACTATACTAAAACCTTGTGACTAGCTAAATCGTACAATTTTCCTGTTATGGTATTCCGTGATTTAGAAACAAGCAAATTCATTCTTACTTTCCGCAGTGGATTTGTACACTACACTCCACTTTTGCGCAAAAGCACAGAGAAATTATTATAATACTACATTTTTTTTTTACAATTAAGTGTACTACAGTAGTTTAGGGGTTAGTATATCTGAAGGTAATGAAAAAGTGATTATGCTGTGACATAATACACTTACATCATAACTATGCACTTACGAGAAACCGTCATAAAGGCGCTAATGTACCGATCCAGCAGGTTTTTAGATGTTTTTGTTGATGTTTAAGTCTACTAAATAAACACTAAAGCTTTTTGACTAGCTAAACTCCTACAAACGGCGTATTCGAGGAAAATTCACAAGAAAAGCACAAATTTTCACAATATCTTGATAAAGTATCAGTATAAAACATTCATTATGTTCAATTTATTTATATTTAGTAGTAAGTAGCCGTAAATTGTATTTACTACTAATTTATAGTTGGGTTTGTATTTGCTCACAACCCTTAGTTTACCCATCATTGGTTTAGACTTTAGCCTATGCTTTGGATTGGAGATTTAAGCTGTTTGACGGTGTACATATGTATATTCTTTTATTAGCTTTTATTTCATCAGTGTCATTTAAGTAGATAATTATTGTTTTAGGTGAGAAACCTTACAAGTGCAAATTTTGCAATCGCCAATTCGCCCAGCAATCCAATATGCAGAAGCACGAATTGTTACATCAGGGAATAAAGCCTTTCAGTTGCGAGATGTGCAATGCATCTTTTACACAGCAGAGTAATTTAAAGAAACATATCGAAACACACTCAAATAATAATAGGACACAATTAAGAAAAGTTTTTGAGTGCCAGACATGTAGTAGAAGTTACAGCACGAAAACCAGTTTGTATAAACATATGGTGAAATGCTCAAACGAGAAAAGAGAAAGTGTAGATAATAGTACTAGCGAAGAGGAATATGTCAATGTATGTGGTAGTGAAAACAGTGCGGAAGGTGATGATCAGTTCCTAGATGAATTTGGTTATGTGATAAGAAAATATAATAATTTAAGCGCGTAAAATTTAGTTTGAAATGCAATTGTAATTTTTGTACAGTGCCATTACCGATTCAATAAAACATTGTTTTATGTTAGGGAAGTGTTGTTAGTGTACCAAAAAGATGTTTATTTGAAGTATACATAAAATCGATGGCAAATACTTTATTATTGCTCTATAGAAATATTTAATTTATTATATAATTTATGACAACAGTGCGTTTTCTTTCTGAATCAATAAGCAAATTAAAACAGTTGTATTTCACTTAACATAGAGATTGATTTCAATTCGATTGTGGACGATCCATTGTGATCCTCATTACTCTAGAATACACCCTCTAATCTTGCCTTTTTAATTAGAACTAATATTCTTGAAATACCATGCGTGCGGGTAAACATCTCATGCTGTTTGTACGCAGGAATCTGGTTGGTATTTTTGACAAACAGCTACCTAAAACTTTTCTTGAATTTTATTTATATTCATATTGCATAAAAATTAAAAAAAAGGTTACAGTCTCTATTTTAACAATTCCATTCTTGAACTTTCTTTTAGTTAAAGCTGGCAGAAATGAACATCTATTATTAATTATTGGTTTGTAGTAGAATAGATTGTTGATCGATTGCATTGGGTTTAATTATTTTGATTTTATGTGATATACATGTTTTAAATGCTTTTATTGCTTAGAAAAATTATACAGATGTTGAAGGGGTTGAAGGCCCTTCGTTTTGTACCGAAAATCAGGCACAAAGTCAGCATTTACGAATTAGGGGCGTGGGGGTCAATAGTAGGGAATACATAAATAGCTCATTAAATAACAATTTAGTATTGGCGCACAATTTTAACGGATCCGCATGTAGCTGTATTTACAACACTCTCAATTTACAGAGAGCGCTACTGCAGTTATTGTTCTGATCTTATTTTTGACTGCTTTGCAGGTTTTTTTTTCGAATTTTCTGCTACATTTGTTATAATCCCTTTTACGAATATATCGTGCTGCAAATGCATCGAGATATATATCCGCTATGTTGTTTTGCTACGGACTAAGGATTGTACACCTGTTTACCGGTAAACCGGTTAACCGGTAAATTGCCCAAAAAACATTCGGTAAATTTACCGGTAAATTACAAAAATTTACCGGTAATTCAGTAAATGAAAAATCCATACCAGAAATGTTTATCTACGAAATATTGGGTTTATAGATATGTATTTAAAGGTCTAAAGGGACATTGAAAATAAAAAAAAACAGGTAAGTGTAAGTAACAATATACCCACTTATTAATTTTTTGGGAGATATGTCTTATGTTTAATTTTAATTTAAACTTTCTTGAGATTGAGAGCCGCTGTAATGCCCTAGAATAGCGAATATCGAAAAGAAACTGACAAAAACTTTTAATTATAAACGTATAACCTCCATTCCACCGAATTAGTCAGAAAGAGAAGGAATCAAAATATTCTCAACAAAAAAAAAAAAAAAAATTGAAAAAAGGTGTAGAAATTAAAAGAAAATAAGAATGGAAACAAGATGGATAAAGAAAAGCGAGATTAATGTTCATTTGTTGCTAGGACAGTAGGAAGCAAAACACCCTACTTTTCCTACCTGCCTTTGTCAACAAGTGCAATTTCAATTCTCTCATTTTATAGCTTTTTGTGTGGATTTTATTTATCTCTCGAAAAAAGTTGAGTTAACATATATGATTTGTGCTCTGGAGTTTTTTAAGGTTTTTAAAAATTCAAAATCGTTTTTCTTAAAGAGTAAGTAAATGTCTCATTTTTTTAATATTTAAAAATAATATATAAGAACATTTCACGTATTTAAATTAATAGCCATTTTGAATACCACATCATGAGAGAACATTAATGCAACGTTGTTGTAAAATAACATTAAAATTTGAACCTTAAATATTTTGTTTTACTTCTTACAACTGTTTAAAATAATTAAATACAAATATTTATTACAAAATTCTAATATTATGCCTTAAGATTGTGTAAAATACATATGTATTATTCTAGCCTAACTTCTAACCATATTTTCTTGGGGAATCCACATTAATGTTATACATGAAAAAAAATTAGTATTTTCATTTTCATTTGCCGAATTACCGGTAATTGAAAAAATCGGTAAATTTACAATCACCACTACGGACCCTCAGTTATTCAACGGTACAAGGTATTTCCTACGGCATAGCTTTGAAACATGTTTTTGTACAGGCTTTATTGTAGGGCTGTTGCTCGAAACCGGGTACCCGGGCACAGGGGTTTCGGGTAACCGGGTAAAGCTCGATTTCGGGTGTTCCACGTCCCGCCGTGTTTTGAAAAAGTCCCATTTTTAATAAAATATTTGTTGGCTCTTTGATTTACGGCTTTCGCGCGCAAAGTAAATGAGATATCGCATTTTACTGATGTTCTAGCAAACTAACTTAAACTAAGGTACGTACACTATATGTGTGTATTTAATATATATTTTTTTTTTAGAAATTTGAAATATTTTTGAAAGTATGCCAAATTTGTGTTCTTTTACTATAGTTTTGATTTTTTTTTTTACTTTTATTTATGATTTTACTCAGAATACGAATACCATATTGATGACTGACTTTGTCCCGCCTCACCAACATTAAAATCTGGTCACTTTACGGTTACGGTACTTGTTTTGAAGACAATTGCCACATCCAAAATCGGTTTCACCTAAAACCGGTTTTGATTGGCAGCACTAGTCTAAAGTCTAAAGCATTTTATGATAGACGTGAATTGAGAAATAAATCTCCTTACAAATGTTTTTTTATTAAGATCATCCGCACACCACAGAGATACCACCATTCGTACTTTTATCCAGTGTTGCCAGGGGAAAGTTTCTTAATTCCCGGACATTTGAAGAAAATTTTTCTAAATTTCCCTAAACATTTTAACAATACAATACTCATAAATATGTTTAATAATTTTGGGTTTTGTTTTATTACTGTCAATAATTCTCTTTAGTGTATTGAATATATTTTCAAAAATGTAGGTTCACAAAAGTTATTTTATTTTGCCTGTTATACTATGTTTAATACAACAATGCGTGAAAATTTGCATAATTGTTCAAATTTGTAGAATAGCTGCGCTTCATAAATAATATGATAAATGTATAATAGGTAAAATAGCACAAAACTGCTGTCCAATTTAATCAATCTTTTAATTGAAAAAATACATGCGACTAGTTTCGGCCTAGGACATCTTCAAATTTACGTCACAAAGTTTTCCCAGTTATATATGTTGTATAACATACAATTTTATTAAAATTTAAAATACATGTTGAAAATTTCTACCATAGAATTTTCACAGAACTAACAAAACATGCCTGAAGATGGCCTAGACCGAAACTAGTAGCATGTATTTTGTAAAATTTGTGGCTAATGAAAAAAAAGTTACTACACTAAAATATATTAGAAATTATTTATATAAAGGAAGAAAAAATCGGGATAAATGACCGCACAGACATTGCTTGCCTATTCAAACTTATGCATCATTATTCTAAATCTTCTAATGTAGTCCTTGTATCTCCGATTTTATTCCGAATTTTACAAATATTAAAAACAGAAAAAAAAAAATTGGTTTCTTATATTGTTATAGATACTCGTGTTCTCAATGTTTGGCCTGTCCGTTTTAGACGTTTCGACTTTAATACAGGAGTCTTCTTTCATTATTATTGGCCCTATTCAGCCTATTTTCAGCTTCAACATAAAGTATTAGAATAACTATTAATGCAACACAAAATTGTAGGTAATTTCATGATTCAAGGTTGAAGTTACTAAAAATAGTTGTGGAAAATTTAAATTTGGTTGCCTGGATAAGATCCCATGCATGTTATTACTTTCAAACACATAGTATGTTTCTCTATATATATTTCATAATAACTAAGGATAATATTTAACAGATAATTGCGTCTGCCTAAGCTTATCTCTAGTATTTACAAGATATAATAGCTTTGTTGGCGGAGCCATCATAAATCGTCAGACGTAATTTGATTGGTTGAAATTAATCCGAAACTTCAATCCAAGTCATTTGATTGGCTCTGACTCATTTGTGATTGCTCCGCGAACAAAACCCTAATATCAACTGCAAAACAAATTGTAGCACAAAATTACACATTTACACTTTTTTTTTGTATGATAAGCGTGGTATTACATCTTTAATGAATATAACAAAAATCTATCTAGGTACCTCATTAATTTTATATATTTAGTGAAATACGAACTCATAAAAAATATTATTAGGATGAAAATAATAATGTTAAAATATTTCAGAGTACAGTCACCGACATTAATATTTAGCACCATCAAAGCGTCGAGGCATTCGTTCGAGCGCTAAATAATAATGTCGGCGCTGTACATTCTCAGAAAAAAAAGAAGCACTTAAATAACGTGTATTTTTTAAATGCGAGTCGTATTGTACATATATTCAGCGGCGTTATTTTTTATGCTATTTTATTATCATCAAAAGGCACGCGCCGCCGTCGAGTACACACGTGCTTATTATATTATGCTCGCACAGTTCATAGATTGGTATATACTTTTCTCTCTTTATTTACATCCCTCTCTAAACCTGAAGCAAGACTTTCCGCTTATATTGTGCAGTTGTTGCGACTCATATTACTTTTCTGTTTTACAAAATCACTGCTACAATAAAGTTATCTATCTTTTGTCTACTATAAATCGTTTATAAATATATTTTATTCATACGTTTAAATTTATTTTATTAAACAATGATAAAGCAATTTTGAACTTGATAAATAGTTAACTTGTTCGAGGGTCAAAAAAATAGAATCATAAAAAAAGTTTCTGTGTATAAAACTTGTATATATAAACTAATTTACCAGGGTCTATACATACCTAGGTAGGTGTTACAGTTTGGACAATAATGGTAAGTGTTTTTACAACTATTCATACAATATGGAAGCAGACAACACGGCCAACAACCACACAGACACAATGCTACTGCGGCGAAATGCGTTAAATTCGATCTTTGACTTGTAATTGCTGTTATTATGTGTGCTCCGCATCTTTGACACACCGTCGCCATAGGATCTGGCCCCCATATGAGTTCTACACAAAAAGTCTAATTGAATGAAGAAGCAACAAAAATTTGATAAAGGAATATACCAGAATCAACCAGAATTGGTCGAAAGTAACGACCTTGAGCTTCTGCATACGTCGGTGGTGGGGATGGACTAATGAAAGGCGGAGATGGTTCTATATGGCTACCTACTCTTCTGCCAAATGTTCGTCCGCTTGGTGTATTCGCGCTTCCTACACGCATTACCGCAGAATAAGAAGGTGGTGCTCCCTGGAGCGGCGGGGTTCCGTGAATTGGTCTTGGCGGGACAAGCGACGGAGTTATTTGTATTTCTTGTGATGTCGTGATCACATTTCTCGAGAATACCGAAGTAGCATCTTCATATATCGAGGGTAAATCAAATTGCGTGCTGTTATCGTTTGTGGGTTTGCGTAAGGCATTCTTGGAATGAAGTAATTCATGCCAAGTAGTAGAACTCTTTCGTCTTAGGTCAATGGCCGAAGGAAAGTTTTGAAGAATAAAGCATTTGAAGGCTGCGTCCGACATGCGTGAAAAAGGCCGTGGAATATTTGGAGTCGTCGATAAAGGTTCGTGTGGCAACCAAGGCTCGGAAAATATGTGGTCCGACGCGGAGGTAGCGTCAAACTGTTTAGGATGTAAAATCGCCACATTTTTATCACATTCTTTACTCGGACCGGCACGTACAGCATCCTTAGCATTATGCTTAATTCGTTCATCGCATTTTTGTAGGACATCTTCAATAACGGAGCTCACATTATCATTGTTTTCAACATTTTTGCTTACTTTTATCGAAGCCTTCGAATAAAGATTTAATATATTTGATGGTGAATTTTTCGAATACTTCGAATTTTCTGTGAAGTCGCTTTCTTGGTCGCTCAACGTGGTATTAGAATTTTGATCATCATGTTTGCTCATTATCTAAACTTCACATTTTGAATAACACTGACAGGAACAGTCAAATAACGATTGACGTTCGTTGAGTTAAGTAAGAAAGTTAGCCGGTTTGAATCTTTTTAGTTTCTTTTTATACTTTATATCGATTTAGAAACATGTATTTCACTTACTAAACCACATGTGTGTGTGTTTGTACAATGTACCATCGAAGACGAAAGTCTTGACTCAAAATTAAAGAGAGAAATATTGAAATACTGAAGAAACTCCAATGATTCTATTTATATTTGCCAAAGTTGAGTCAAGACTTATAGTAAGTGGGGAACATAAATAACAAAAAAAAATATGTATTTATTAATATTATTTACTATGGATCATTACATTTGCAAATTTTTGCTCCGTACTCAGAAGAATCGATCGGACAAGAGTGATGGATGCCCCCGGTTTTCTATCATATGTACCAAGAAAGTAACCACATTCTTGGCAAAACAGATACATGATGTCTGAACCGCCCAGAAGAAATGGCAGGAAGCATAATGGCCAGCATCCTACTAAACAAAGCGTACCAAATGAATGCTTTGATACCTTAAACAAAAAACTTTTGATATTCACTCTTAATGCACTGTATTCACTTAGTACCTTATTCCTTTGTTTTCTTATTAAAGGTAGACCGACTTTTCCACAATTTGGACATTCTTGAGAAAATCTGTGCCTTGCTTCCAACTCTCAACTGTTGAATATATTGAATTATATACATATATATAAAATAATAAGCAAAATACATTACAAGTGTCGATGACATTTTTATAGTTTGAGTAAAAGTGAGCATAACTACTTTATAAAACACAGTAGAATCTCGATTATCCGAAATAGTATGAATCTAAATAATTTTATCAAATTTAAATTTCGGTTTAAACCCTTTTAATTGAGCAATAATCGTTATAAATTATTAAAAAAACTTGTTAAACCGTTTTTATTTACTTAAAACACTTTCGCGAGATTGGGCACAGATTCAAACAGGCGAACGATTATGTAATGGTATCCTATTTTATTTCAAATAATGTTACTTGTATAAAGATGATTCGAGTCATCGAAAATATACAGCTTAATTTCTGTATTATGAATCTGAAAAATGTTAACCTGCGACAAATTATTTTTGAGATTTATTTTTTGGAAAAACGAAAGAAACTCATTTTATTTTCTTACTTCTAGCGTCTTTGTTTGACATCCTAGGAAAAGACTAATTGAGAATTTTATAATACACACAAAACAAAAACGCTCCGGAAATAAATAGTGAATGGTAATCGCTATGTATTACTTAGAAGAACAATGTATAAATCCGCGTAAAGTCACATTTATAAGAAAATAATACTTATATAGTTGGAAACTATAGGTGAGTAAGGCTTGAGTAAACATTAAATGATATAAAATGTAATATATAGTCCCGAGAAGAACCAAGTCTCATTGTTTATCTGAAGGAAGTTCTTATCGCTTGACGGAAAAATATCTAAAAGCCAAAAACATCGCAAAACTTACGTCAGAATCGTATTCACTGAATAAATTAAATTGATTGAAAGAATATAGCTAAAAATAGGCACCATCTTTTCACAAATTAAATGCGAATTGAGGATCCACAAATCTTCGATTATTTACGCAACCGAAACTACAAGTACTGCGTACCGAGCAATGCATCAGAATTGTTTGCAAATAATTTTTAATAACTATTTCAGTCTGCTGTAGCTTCGATTGCATTAATAATCAAAGATTTGTGGAGATTAGATTTGCATTTAATTTGCTAAAGATGGTACATGCATTAAATGTTTAACATATCTACAGGCTGATCCATTTTTCGATCCTCACCATTGGGATTTCGCTTATTATTGAAGTTAGACGGTAGGTTTAAATTGGGGAAAGTTGCTAAATTTTGTGGTTATTATGTTACCGAAACGAAAGTAGAGCTATCTAGCCTCTAGTACTTTAATTTGGCCTTACAGAGAAGACTAACTCAAGGCCACCTTAAATGTTTTATCTAATGATGTATTCGACATTTTTATATACGACGTTTCGCTTGTTTCCGACATTTTTCTAAATCTTGATAGAACTTTGGGTGAGTATAGAATATTTACCAAGCCACCCAATGTTTAAGGTAACTGGGATTTGGAAGAAAATCAAGAATATTTTACCAAAATACCAATACATACAAATAAGGACAGTGAAATAAACAAGAAAATATGGAAAATTCACAGAATAAAACGCAATAAAGACTTACAATAAAACGATCCAAGTAAACTATGTGCAATGTAGAAAAAAAATGCAATAGAAATCACTGAAACACACCAAAAAGAAAAAGAAGCAGCGTAGAAGTTTTTAATACCACCACTATGGGATGAGATTGCAGCATTCCCAAACCACCCGAAACGAAGCTTGAGGACTGGCGATAGACCAGATAGGGGAAGTAATCTTTATAAAGGTTAGACATGCTCGTGTTTTGTCGTGTTTTATTTTTTTTAAACATTATTATGATGCATTTTTTGGGACTCCCTTATTATATTTATCATTTCATTTTCATAATTTTTATCTTAAGAAAGATATGACTGGCAGATCATCTTGATTTGAAATTAGTTATTAATTTGCGATGTTATCCTAGAATAATACTACACTTTATTACCATAATTAATAAATATTAAATATTCTTGAACCTAATTTTTATTGCGGGGAAGTGCCTAAACCGAAGTCCGTATGCGACTGCCCTCTACATATGTTTTTACTTTCAATAATCGATCGTCGACGGCCGTCCCTTCCCCCACAGTGCCGAGCACTGACATATATTGATAACGCGTGACTCGATCAACCAGCGGGCAGCGGGCCAAGATATGGCTGGCCCCATTTCAATGTAATTTTTGCGTATACTGGGACCACTTCTTCCGCTAGCTCCGCGCGGAGACTTATAAACCTCTGAAATCGGTGCCAATCTAGACGTGGCTCCAGTTCGCCGCTTGTCTGCATAAATAACTACAAAGCGCCTTTCATTGCATCAAATCTTGGAAATCGCAACGTTCGTTCTGTACTTAAATGTGTATGTATACGTGTATTTATCGGTATTTTTACAGAAAAAAAGCTTTTTAATTATTAATTTGTGATTTGCAATGGCGGCTCTTTAAGAGGAGCCGCCCCTGGTATGTTTTATTGTTGTAAAACGGGATTCACTCTTTCCTATCTTGCCCATCGCTACTCGCTACTGAGGACCGAATTTACTATGTTATACATATGTTGTGCTTTGTATTATGTATATACAATTTGGCACTGGGAGAAGTAACGATACACGACACGGCACATACAACCACATGCACACGCACCATAAATGATACGTTATCGTAAAATTCGACATCCACTAGGAAGGGCCATTGCCATTCAATCTTTCTTACGTCTGGATATTTCTTTATTTTTCTACATAGAAATTGCACGCGCCATTAACACAAGGGCGGCGCTATGCATATTTAGTTGTACGCTATCCGTACTTTTACCACAGACAATCTGTATTAATTGATTACAGATTGATTTAAAGAAAAAATACAATTAAACATATGATTTAAAGAAACAATGCAGATTGGATTTAAAATTAACAATCTCCTAACATACTCCAGGATGAAATGTTAAAAAAAAATTGCTTGGTGAAAGAATTCATTATAAAACTTAGCAAGAAGAGTAGGATCAAAACATCATCTCGAAATGGAATAGAAATGCCATCAAATGGTACACTGATGACTCCAAAACGGCAGAGTGAACTGGAATAGGAATATATGGGCCTAGGACCAGGTATGTATTTCGAAAGCTTGGGGAAACACCCAAGTATCTTCCGGGCGGAAATACACACTACTGAAAGATGTATCCAGTTCAATATTGGCAAGAATTACCGAAAGGAGGATATTATTATTATTATTTCTGATAGTCAAGCAGTCATAAAGCCGCTGAGATGATATCGGTTCCAAGATGATCTCAAAAGGCCTAGGGAAATTAAATAAGCTGGGCAAAAGGAATAAAGTAAGTCTGAGGGTGAGTTCCGGGTCACACAGTAGTGAAACGAAATAACGGATAATCTTACAAAAAAGGGAATGGAATACCATTTGTCGGGCCCGAACTCTCTTTTGCGGGATAAGTAGCGGTACAATACTGAAGAAATTGAAAAGCGAAATGGGGCAGAGAAGATCCAATTATTGGGAGAATCTCCAGGGAGTGAAGCAATTCTGAGAACGTATAACCAGAATGCATCAACCTGAATAAGAACAATATTCGCCTATTAACGGGAATATTTTCAGGCCATTGTAAACTGAAAGGACATCTGATTAAGTTTAGATTAGCAAAGGAATCTGAATGTAGTTTTGTAACCCTCCTGTGGGTTCCGGGTCACACAGGAGTGGAAGGAAACGAAATAACGGATAACCTCGCAAAAAAAGGGGCTGGAATGTCTTTTGTAGGGCCTGAACCCTTCTGCGGGTTAAGTAGCAGTACATTACTGAAGAAACTAAAAATAGAAATGGAGCAGAGAAAATCCAGTTATTGGGAAATCTGCAAGGAATGAGGCAAAGTAAATTCTTCTGGAACTTAATAACCAGAAGAGGTTTACAGAATGCATCAACCTGAGTAAGAACAAAGTTCGCATTTTAACAGGAATACTTTCAGGCCATTGTAGACTGAAAGGACACCTGACTAAGCTTGGATTGGAAAAAGATCCTGAATGCAGATTCTGTGGGGAACAGGATGAAACACCCATCCATCTCCTCTCAAACTGCGTAGCACTGTGCAACTCGAGGGCATTTCACCTGGGAGCATGTGAAATCAAAGAGGGAGACTTACCTAGACTGGGGCCCTCTGACATCCTACACTTTCTAAAAGGAATAGGACTGGAAGGCCAGCTGTAAAGCAGCAAGAATAGGGGACACAATAGATCTTTTAGGTCGCAGTGTAACACTACCCTTTTACTTACATACATACATACAATGTAGTTTTCTCGAGGGTATTGCACCTGGGAGCATGTGAAATGGAAGAGGGAGCCTTACCTAACCTGAGGCCTTCTCATATCCTCCACATCGCACAAGGGAACACAATAGCTCTTTTAGTAGCTCTTTAGTAGTGTAATATCACCCTCCATTCATACATACATAGAACTAAGCACTCTTATTACTATTGTTATTCCTATCATTCACTAATTAGAATGTATTTTTAGTTTTTCAATACAAGACTAAACAAAGGCGCTATAGGCATTTTTTAAGACATTATTGTCGCAGGCTCATTCTCTCCGCGACTCCGCTGATGAGGAATAATAATATTGATAATTCCCAAAAAAATCGAATACCCTATTGCTTTAAAGAAAATGAGCTTTTTTGTTTTCTCTGGGGCTTCATAACAAACACAAAATATAATCCATTTTTGACTCTGTGTAAGTGTTCCTAATTATTGAAAGGTAACTAATTGAAAAACAGACTGTTCTTCCTGTGGACCTGTTTTTTAATTATTTGCCTTTCTAGAAACACACAATGTAATAACTTTGCCAATCTGCGCTGTTACCAATAATAGATGAAATCCTTAAGGTAATTGTTAAACACGGATCAGTCTACAATATCTACATAATAAAATAGAATTTATGCACTAAAATTTGTTAGATGTGTTTTAGTGTAGGGCAAGAAGGAATAAAAAGGTCGATGAAAAGTTATATGTGAATATAAACATAAAACTGAAACACCAGATGGTGATTTTTACATCTAATATACCTGTTGTTTTGTACGACTTCTTCTTTTTGGCTTTTTCATCACAATTACAGCCGCACGCACATCCGCATTCACATAAATTTTCAGAAATACCATTTTCTTTAAATTGGAAATGCGTAATTTGATCGTTGATATGTTTTTCTATAAGATGCCTTCCGAAAGCGGTAATCTCGTCAGGTTGATAGTTCAGTTGTTCCCCGCATATCTTGCATTTTCCTATAGCTGATGCCATCTAAAACTTACATAACTCTAAATCGATTCGCTCCAATAGTGTTTGCTATTCAAGCCCAATTTCTCTCGTTTTCATTTTCATTGAATCATCTGTCCAGCAATGTACCCAGTTTAAAGATGATGTTGTTTTTAACTTACTGTTAAATTTTACATATGCCTCCATAAGCCAAAAAATCGTTTATATCTGTATTTGTCCTGTCATACTAGATGACATACGTCAGTTTGATATGATTATTGGTTATAAAAGATTAGTTAGATATTCATGGATCCATTATTTAGATATTTGTATGTACTAAATCTGGAAAAGTAAGGAATATAATAGAATACATATTTCAATTTTATAAATATTTTAATTTGTTAATTTATTTGACTGATACTTGGTATATATTTATTTATGATTGACAAGTGATAATATATATGTAGAAACCACAAACAAGCTATTTTGGAATTCTTATAAGCGGTGCAGGTTATTCTTCGTACATTCGGGGCAAATGACATCATCTTTAAATTTTGGATGTATGTAAGGTATGAAGAATAAGCCGATCGGACATAATAGTAGTGAAAGAATAAATTTTGTACAGGCGTGAGGATCTTTACGGGGGGAATATTCCACATAGTTTTTACATATTTTGCAACGGAAACCCAATGTATGCTTAAACATTGTTAGCAATTTGGAAATTTAGCGAAATACGATAATTTTATATCTGTAGTGTGGAAAATCTCACTGTCACTAATTTGTGCCGAATATGTCACATCATTCAATTGCCACCACTGGTTTTTATTATGATGTGGTCAACGATGTGGTATGTAGTTATATGATTCTTTTAATAAAACATTAATCAAATTGTCTGAAAATTTATGAACCTTATGGTGTTTGATAAAAAAAAACAGACCAATACCTAAAGTGTTTATTTTTTTCACCATGAATAATAGTGATGTATTACAAAAATTAATCTTTAGGAGGTAAACAACCACTGCACAAATAAAAGTATTAAATTCTGGGATATTCAAATTTCAGATTTTCTAATGCAAACAAGTGCAGAATATTTGCTTTTTAACTCAAGAAGATAAACTTTGAAGGTTGTGCCACAATTGCTGAAACCGAGTGCAACACCTTTTTGTAATGGACATCTATTAATTTAATGTCATTTAGATAGAGTAAAGGTAATTGCATTGGATTTTCTAACAAATAGGAACGTAGCTGCTCCAGGTTGTACCAAAAAGAAAATATGAAAAATTTTTACGATGGTTTAAAATTAAATAACAAAAACATGTCTAGGACTTTAATCATTTTACAAATGTAGCGCTGGCTTTTATAATAGCGCTCATTGTTAATAAAAGCATTAAACCTAATGGAAATCTCTTTTTAGTATCTGAAAACTAAATTCAGGAAGAAATAATGACCATCTATTGCTTGTATCGCTATTTTTCCAACAGCAATACCCTTGAGGCTTTCGATGATCCATCTCAAAACAGTATACAGGGTTGGGATAAAGTATGGAACCAAGCAAATATTTTTAAAGGAAGAGGATGGTATTGATGATATTATACAGATAAGTATAAGGAAATATAATACATCTGATGTTGATTTGTTGTTGTGACTGTACTTCCGGTAACCGAAGTTCCTCTATTTTTTAATTTAAATGGAACACCCTGTATACTTTTAGAAATTATAATAGACCTTGTTTTACGAATTCGACCATACCGGGTTAGCACCATTATCTGTAAATAAGGAGAGATATAATTCGCAAAATGTAGGGGACCATAGAAGTGTGTACCTTAAGAGTTGCATCCCAAAAGACTCCTTAAACACGTTCAAGCGTGTCACTAAAAACTAAACGTTTAGTATAATGAACGGTTAAAAATTAACCAAACAGGAAGACAAGCACAACTAACGCGTTGTTAGAGAAAACATTGCTACTGATTAAAGAATCACTCAAACTTTCAACACAACTTTACAACTAAACATGGTAGAAGTCGTGCTCTGTAGAAAAAATATGAAAGAGAAAAGTTCCATGACGTATAAATAGACCGACTTCAAAGAACTAATAAGATGAGATTTTGACCGACCCTGGAGTTTGCGAAAGAATGGGGAATGTATGCAGACGAACATTTTGACTAATAGTATTTTCGACGAAGCCACTATCTGTTTAAATGAACAGTCAATCACCAAATCTAGGCACTGCCAATGACAATCCTCACTGATTATGAAGCCCATACTCAAAAGTGAATGTGGATGAAATGGTGAAAACAAGTTTGTAGCCATTTTTTATAGAAGAAAACATAAGTGTGGAAAAAGATTTGAATCTAGTGAGAAAACCACATTATTCCTGCACTTCAACACAATGGGGAGTTGCCCTCAAAGTTTTTGGATTAACAGGATGGAGCGCCTCCCCACTATGAAGGCGAGTTAGGAACTTTTTGGGTGTATTTTCCCAAAATCGATGGATTGGACGTAGAGGATTCATAGAGTGGTCTGCAACGTTCTCCAGACCTTAGTCCATTTAGATTTTTATTTTTTGGGGTTTTTTCAAATCTCGTGTTTCGTTAGGCGATCAACTACTTTGCAGGAGTTGAGGCAAAGAATAGTCGAATGTGATTTAATCCGATAGAGAAAGTTTTGAAAAGGTAACTCAGGAATTTCGTAGAAGACTTTGCATATTGTCAGGAAGTAAACGGCGGAGCATTTTTAACATTTTAATGAGTTCGTTATAAAGATGACTACCATTTTGTTAATAATTTACAATAAATAAAATTAATTGTTCAGTAAATGTGGAGTGTTCTATCTCCTCATTATTTACAGATAATGGTGCTAAAACCAGTGTGGTCGAATTCGCAAAAACAAGGTCTATTATAATCTGCAAAAATATACAGGGTGTTCCATTTAAATTAAAAAAATGAAGAGAACTTCCGGTTGAACTGGAAGTACAGTCACAACAACAAAACCGAAATTAGATGTATTATATTTCGTAACACTTATTTGCAAAGTTTCATCAACATCATCCTCTCCGTTTTAAAGTTATTTGCTTGGTTCCATAGTTTATCCCAACCCTGTATATAATGTCGTGGCAAAAATATTAACTTTTTTTGAATTGTATATTCTTCACATAATAATGTACAACTTAAAGCTAATAGCCGATTGTATTGATATTGTCGCATATTGTACCATGTAAAAGTGTCGCACACTGTACAGTGCAACACAAGAAGGTAAATGCACTTGCATAAAAGTCAGGGTCAGCAGATGCAGTACGTAGATCGGACCAAGGAGCGTAAGTCGGGAAGCAGCAGTATAATTATAATTAAGTAGCTGTTAATAAGAGTTAGACCACGTAAGATGTAAAAAAGAAACAATAGTAAAATAAAGTAACTTAAGAACCTATACAACACGGCGTGTCTTCATTAATAAAAGCCCCGACCACCTCCGAGTACGTCGACACCCCAAATGGCGGCGTCACAAATTGGTGGAGGCGCCGAGCATCCAAATAACTAAAGAATAACGTTACGTGACTGTTTAGACACGTCGTGTGGTGTGAACCTAAATTCGTTACAAGTTCGGAAAAGTGAGTGGATGTTAGTGTGTACAAAAAGTCAAAAAACTGAAGAAACCCCAAAACAACCCGAACTGGCAAAACAATTTCAAAATGAACAGAACTTGCAGGACATAGCAAGAGGAAAAAATTCAACATCTCCGACCAAATATCTTCTGAGGAAGACAAAATGAAGGTATCAGTGAATTTCTAAAAGGCTACAAACGCCGCGAAATATTGGCACGCACGAATAATTGGTTAGAATAAACGGAATTACTACAGTTAGCCTGCTATCTGAAAGGTGCAGCGTTAGACTGGTACGAAACGGCAGAAGAAGATATGTAAACGTTGGAAGATGTTATAGAAGGATTAAAGGAGGTTGTCACAAATGCGGTTCGCGAAGAACAACTTTATTATAAGTTAAGCACAAGGATTCAAGGCAGAATTCAAAATGTCTGTCAATACATTCACGAAGTTCCACGCCTATGTCAAGAAATCAGTCGCTGCATACAGGAAGTAGAGAAGACTAGATTCATCCTGAAAGGTCTGGTGCCAAAAATACTGATAAAAATCAATCTAATGAGCAATGCAACGGAACTTGGAATCACGAACAACCATCCGCAAGGCAGTTTTCTCCTAAACCAATCATCGTTAGAATATCAAGCAGGACCGTCAACATCGGCGAACTCACCGGACGAAGTTCAACAGCCACCAGAATAGGTTACCAAATTAGAAAATCGATTTAGATTTAGAAAAAATAATAAGCAACAAAATAGACGTAAACGTATCTCTGATGGACGCATCATTCGTTTTAACAGTTGTAAGCCCGGTCATTATGCAAAAAATTGTTATTCAAAAGACATAGAAAAGTGACACGTCGTGCTTAAGCGTGTTATTTCTGTAAAAAATTAGGTGATAAGAAAAGGAATTGTAGATACTTTCGTAAAGTAAATCAAAATTATTATCGTTCAAATGTTCTAAGTGTTATAAACTATTTGCTATTAATTATTGAGTTCGAAAGTGTAACAAATAATGTTAAAGCACATTTTATAGTGGATACAGGTTCAGGAGTCAATTTAATTCATTCAAAATTTATTACTAATTTTTTGCTAAAAACTTAATTTCAAAACGTGATTATGTACCGATTCGATCGGCAATAGGTAGTAATTTGTGGGTGTTAGGACAAACGACCCTAAATTTCACTATTAATTCAAATACAAATTTATAGTGGTGGTTGTTAACCACTATAAACATTTTCAAAGTAGATGCAATTTTAGAAGATGATTTTATCAATTTATTTAAGGATATCAATTTTATTTCGCAAACCACAGAACCTACCTTAATACCTTGATACTTCTATGTCGTCATTTACAACATAAAAGTATTAAATTTCATAACACATGATAAATAAAGTGTGCGGTAGTCAACCCATCAGGGCGACGATCTCAGACGACAACGTACTGCTGTAGTTTAGGCTACCCATTACCGCTGTGTGTATTTTGAGTTGCATAGTTCTGTTGTCATGATTACTCCGTTCGGTATTCAATGTGCCGAGAATTTTCACAAATTTAGATTTTATTTTGTTTAGATTAAGTTAAAGAGTTTATTATTTGATTTAATTAGTTAAGTGTTAAGTTTTTTAAATTAATTTCATTAATTTAGATGTCTAGCGTTTGCTAGTTCTGTTTAATGCTTATTCTATTAGATTTTGTCGGTGAATTTGCGTTTGCGTTATACGTTTTTGTTAGAAAAACGATTGTAGAAGTATGTTCTAGAGTTCCTTGGTCGACTATTGACGTGAGTAGACGTATTTTTGTAAATCATTGTTGCCATTTTGCAATTCATTTTGATTATATATTATAATTTCATTTCGTATAAATTGAAAAATTTAGTTGCTTTGTATAGGAAATAGCATTGTCCTATTGTAATTTAGAATCGAGTGCAGTTTTTAATTAGGCCAAAACCTTCAGTTCACGGTTTTTTCTGCACAAGTTGTAATTTGACCCTTTTTGAATAATAATAAATTTGATTGTTAATTGACGTTGTTGGGTTAAAAATTCTGTTCTTTTATTTTTTATTAAACCTTTTCAATTTTTCGAGTTTTAAGAAAGTCAGTTTTCTTTCACTCACAATTTACTTTTTGTGGTTAGATTCAAGTTTTAATTCGCGAGCGTAACTCTGAGGTTTATAGTTCTTTTGCGCCCTTTTATTTATTTTATCCGTTGAGCTAGCTAATTTAATTTCCTTTTTCCTTGTTAATTTCATTTTGCTAGTTTATTTATTACAATCAGTACACAGCAGTACGCAATTTCAACGTCATCATAACGCCATTAAATACATACTGTTAAGATACATGTTAATTGTTCGATTGTTGAAAATAAAAACTATTATTTTGAACAAAAATACCAAATGTCTATAAAAATAGTTTCGCGTTAGGGAATACATGAATTATAATAAAGATCCATACATTTATGTAACTAATTTAAGTACCGCCAATGTATTCTTATTTAAGAATATACGTCTTGGTAAAATTGTAGAGTTGACACGACCCTATCTTTTTTCCGAAAAGCCATACATTGTAAAAATGTAAGTAATACTGTTAACACATTGTTATTTATAAATATTGCCGATATACAAGAAGAGGAACAAAATGAAATGTGACAATTACAGATGCATAACGCTGCTTAGTATAGTAGCTAAGGCATATGAAAGCATACTCAACCAGAAATTGTTAAATTACATTGAAAACCAATTGGTGGAAATGCAATCAGGTTTCAGGAAAGGAAGGAGTATCCAAAACAACCTATTCACTGTAAAGCAAGTTACTGAGAAATTGATAAAGCAAAATAGAAGTGGCTACGTTGCTTTCATAGGCCTGGAAAAAGCGTTTGACAAAACACCTAGAACACTGATATGAAAAAGCCTAGAAGAACGAGGTGTAGACTAAGACTAAGAAAGGCCATCCAAAGTCTATATAGTAACAATAGCATTTACATAAGAACACACAATGCAGCTTCGAGACGGTTCACGGTGGAGGAGGGTCTGAGACAAGGAGGGGTTTTGAGCCCTACGTTGTTTACAGTGCTGATGGATGATATTATTAAAACAGTAGGTAGGGATAGCAAGCCCTTACATCTTGGGTACAATAGACTGCAACAAACAACATTGGCTGAATGTGCCTTTGCTGATGATATTATTATATTTGCAAATAGTGAGAAAGAGCTGCAACAAAACATAAACCTGTGGAATGAAACCCTTAAACACAAGCATATTATAATAAATAAAGAGAAAACTAAAGTAATGGTTTTTGGGAAGGAAGAGAAAGATATTAACGTAGAAATTGAGGGACAAAGATTACAACAACTTGACACGTTCATATACTTAGGAGTACAAATAGATAGTCGCGGAAGGTATAATATTGAAGTGGAAAACAGAATACAAAAAACGGTGAAGTTATACCATATTCTAAATAAACCATTCCTAAATCAGAAAGATATCACAAAGAAAACAAAAATGTTGGTGTATAAAACTATATATAGACCAACATTAACATTTGGAAGTGAGAGCTGGATACTAACCAGGCAGTTAAAAACTAGAATCCAAGCTACAGAGATAATGTATTTGAGGAAAGTGAAGGGAATTACGAGGAGAGACAGAATTAGGAATGAAGTAGTGAGAAGTGAGCTAGGAATAGAACCAATCCTCAAAACAATAGAACAACATCAATTAAGATGGTTTGGACACCTTACAAGAATGAATAGAACAAGAATGACCAAAAATATATGGGAGACCAGGGTTCAAGCTAGAAGAGGACGAGGAAGACCACCTAAGACTTGGAACGATGCTATCAATGAAATTTTGGTAAGCAGACAAACTACCTGGACGGAGGCAGTAAAGATGGCTGAAGACAGGAAACAGTGGACCAAATTTGTGTATGGACAGACAAATTAAGTTAGTGGCATCCTTACACCTACGGGTAGAAAGGATTAGGATTATATATATAATTACTGTGGATGATGTACTGGACAGCTCATCTGATATGGTGGATGCTTTTAATATTTTTTTCACATATTTCCTCTCTGGACATGTATACTCATCTTGTCATTAAAATCGTCACATTCCAGGGGTACTGACGGCATCTGGAGTATTGCATTAAACAGCATGTGCTGAAAGTATTATCGGCCCTCTCTCTTACCTTATAAATAAATCTCTGTCATAAGGCGTATTTCCTACTTGCTTCAAAACAGGTAGAATTATTTCTGTTCATAAGAAGGGTATTACAGAGTGCATGCATAATTATAGGCCAATTACAATTTTATCAACTGTACAAAAATTAGGTTGTTCGAACATGCAGTCGCGAACGCTTTAACGATCAGTGAACCACATCAGACACACGCATTCCAGTTTCGCGAGACACTCCAATCTGTTCGCTGTTGGTTCCGTTCGCGAACTACTACATGTTCAACAGCTC
>RXPK01003909.1:0-62191 GCA_004143645.1 Protaetia brevitarsis | reverse complement strand
TCTTTGTGGTTAAATGCTTCCTGTTTGTCTATTTGGAATATAGATCAACAAAACGTTTTATCGACCAGATTGATAATACTAGACTGTGCATATTAGAAAAAAAATGTTTTCAAAAAAAAAAATAAAACTTAACACCCATTTACAATCAATTTTTCTTTCATTCCTAAAATATATATATACATATTTTTTTCTAAATAATAATTCAAAAACAAGAAATTTATGAGTTGAGAAATGTGATGATCTAGAATTAATTTTTATCTTTTCCCATTAACATGCTTTAAATATCCGTGTTTCTTATCTTGATTAAGTTAGAGATAAACTAATTGTAAGAAACTAAGAAATGCAGGTGTTCCAAATATTGAATGTTTTTATCATGGGCGTCTTCCCTTGCTTTATAAATCTGTTGATTTGGATTGATCAGCATAGTAATCTACTAATCTCAATTTGCTTTCAATTATTTCTTTTTTTTTGTAAAATAATTTTGTAGGCGCCTCTAACGTAACATTTTTCAAACTGTTATCAAGTCGTTAACTTATGGACAAGGAACCTAGGAATCTGATCAATGGGGATAATACGCAACTATATTATGAGAAATGTTATCTTCAGTTTTGTAAATATCGTTTATTTCTTTAGGTCTTGCCTTGAATATGTGTTTCTTTTGTGCTGATATATTTCCAATCAATGTGTGGCACATTTTGCCACTCATAGTTAGTCGAAGCGATATTGTGAACTTTATGTTTTGATTCTCGTTGGAAGCCAAGGATTGCTAACTGTTGTATAGTAGTAAGCTCACGTTTTTATAAGCACTTGTTTCCTCAGCAAAAAGAAACATGATAACACAGAGAAAACTCCTTTCCCAATTTTCTGATGGGATGATACATACAGGGTTAGGCAAAAGTATGGATCCATTCTAATATATTTAATACGGTTACTTCAATTTTAATTAGACTTTTTACATTTAATTAAATGCAAATTGGAGATTCGATAAGTGTATTTACATCCAAATCAAACTTCTGATTTAGCCGGAAATGATGTTCATTTTTTTTGTTTTAAATGAAACTGTATATTTTTAGGACTTTCAATAGAACCCTGCTGTACTCCTGACAGTATTGTAGCTCATCACCCCTATATTTAATAACGACAAAGATATTTAATTAAAACTGATAATGCAAATTTTACTGAGAACAAGAAAAATGAACACAAAAAATGTATAAACAAAATCAATTTCACTACCATTCTCTTCTTGAGAATATGCACTGAGAAAAGAGATTGCATTAAATGAAAAGTTTTATAACGTTTGGTTTTTATCATGTTAAACGAAAAGGGTACCTTTTCGCAGAAAAGTGTTGGGCTTGGACGAAAAGTAACCGCAATTTAACTAAATGGAATGCTTTTTTGATTAATATTTTGCTAAAAACTGTGTAACTTCTGTTTATGTTAAAACAATACACATTCACATATTATATTGCTATTATTATATTAACTTTACTTTAAATAAAAAAAAAAAACAGCCTTTTAGTTTACTTGCGTGGACACGCATGAATACATTAATTTGAAACTTTCTGCTTTTAGCGGAAAATGCAAGCGTCTGCATTCAAGCTAACAATAAGTGCTTTTTTACGCGAAGGTATTTTAGTTTTATGCATGTTCCTACGTGCATAAATCTCAGATACACAAACTACAGTAAACAATGATAAATATTTTCGTGCAAGATTGAAGGAATTTCAAGGACAATTGGAATCTTTTCAGTTAATGTTGCATTACTTATAAGCCAACGCACTTTACAGAAGAATATAGTGTTTGAAAGTTTAAAACTGTTACCCACGCAAAAAATCGTTTTTTTTTGTTACTAAATTATTACTTGATTGAAATAATATTAAGAAATATTCCTGTATTCGAACGAATAATTTGATTAGAAGGTTTATTTGAAACAATCAAAAATGTTCACGACATTTTGTCGTGTTTACGCTTTTCGGTGAAACCGCGGAAAAGTCAAATCTAAAGTGAACAAATGTTATAAGAAAAGGAAAAACTTCTTGATCCAAAACGCTTACGGTTTTCTGTCAAAGTGCAGAATTTTCAAGTTCAAAATAAAGAGGACTTGGATCTACTATCAATATATCTTTCACTTAAAAGAATGAACTGCTTCAACGAAAAACATATTATTTCCGACGAAATGCGTGGGTTCAAAATTATATTCCTTTTCAATGAAACACCAAATCATGTTGGCCATATAGAAAACGCAAAAACTTTTGGTTTAATGCAATTCCTTTTAAATAAAAAGTATACTTCTATCAGTGTGTAAGTCCATGAACAAATTCTTGAATGGCATGCCAAAGCCTCCTCACGAAGTAATTGCACTCTCAATTATTTTCTATCGTAACTCGTCCAAATTATGCAGTCGTCTAGTATAAACCACAAATTTTAAATGACTCTAGAGGATTTAAATCTGGAGACCATAGAGGCCATTTAATGAATCCTCTACCACCAAACCGCCTATTTGGGAATGTTTCGTTTAAAAAAACTCCTAACATTAAGGACATAGTAAGGGGGTGCTCCATCTTGTTGGAACCAAACATTTACAGGTAATTCCCCATCTTCCTCAATATTAGGAACAAGCTGGTCACGTAAAAGATCTAAATATCTCTTTCTAGTTAGTGCACCATGAATGAAACAAGGACCAATGATACAGTTCTTGAAAATACCAGGCAAACGTTTAAATTTGCGAATGTTGTATATGCGTTTCTAGCATCCAATGAGAGCTTTCTCTTGACCAACATCGACAATTATGGCGATTAACGATACCATTCGAAAAAAAAACGTAGCCTCGTCGGAAAGTAGCAAATTCTATGTAAAGTATTGGTCATTACTGCAAATTTCCCTCACTCCTTGGCAAAATTCAATTCTACGGCCAGAATTCTCTTTTGCACTAATTGTAGTTTATGTGGATGATATTTTTCGCGCTTCAATATTCAAGCTACTGATCGTAAACTTATATCATATTTCAGTGCGAGGAATGTAGTAGAAATTTATGAAAATTCCTCTCGTATTATAGCAATATCTTGAGTTTTGCCAACGATAGATCGTATTGGATGCAAATTATGAAATAAATCGCATATTTCTTCTAACGCGGTCACACTCAGAAAAGTTGCTGTGTTGAATTAACAAACTGCTCTTTGTTGATTGTTTATGGTTATTATGACCAAAATTTGACTTAAACCAATGCAACTTCTCGGGTTCTATAAAGAAAGAATTTAGCTTGGATCTGTATAATTAAATTACAGTTTGAATTTGTTCCAATTAACAATGTAAAAGCTTCCTTTAATACTACTAGAAAGTTAACACGTTTTTTTTTTCTGTTCAACTAAAAATGCCGTTAGATAGATAGAATAGACAAATCTGAAGCATTAAATCAATATACGTTTTGGATTGTAGAAATTGAATAATATCGGTAGCACATTAATTTTTTAGCAATTTTCTGGATGTAAAGCACAGCAAATACGTTAAATGCATACATATATCACAGCAGTTGTCCCATAGATGGCGTCTCTCCTATTTCACTCGAGTAACAGAACATATTTAGCATAACTAAGGTAATAAGAACTTTTATAACATATTAATTATAGAAATTGTATAAATAAAAATGAATTAATGCCCTTCTTCACTAAATTTATTTATAAAAATATCTAGACGACATGAAGATGGCTTAAAGAACCGAAACATGTCGTCTAGGTATTTTTATAAATAAATTTAGTGAAGAAGGACATTAATTCATTTTTATTTTTGCACAACTTCTGATCTGATACTTGACTAAGTAGGACGGACAACATGGATAATTATTAATCTGGTATATTTACCAGATAAATGTCTAATAGGAACTGTGATCGTTGAAAGCGCAACTTCTTTAACCGCATACTATAGCGGCGGAGTGATATCTGCGATCAACCCCCAATATGCGGAACAAACACTTAGCCTGTTTATAATAATCGACCGCATGTCTGGCTCATATAAAAGTACGTTGTTATAATAAGATTAAAGATTATAGTTCGATCAATTAAATATTCATTTAAAAGGAATATTGGCAATTTGGGTTTGGTTAATTTGACTTAAATTTTGGTTATCATCACTAAATTATTATCAATTATTTTTCACGTGATACATTTCAAAGAGTTGGATTGAAGTCTTGCTAGGACTACTATAACAATATAAATTTGTTGTACTAACAACAAATACCGAACAATTTTTTTTCGTTCCTGCAACAAAAAATTTCAGTTCGCCATATACAACCAAACAGCATTGTTAAATTAACTAAATTTTGATTAGCTCAGTGCAGGTACTTTTCTGAGTGAACCAAACCCTATCATCATTAGAAAATCAATACGTTCTTTCAGTTAATTGAACCCTTATTAGTATTTGAACATTTACAAGATTAATTCTGACAGTTTAAATCAAGTATTGCATTTTAATTTCATGGATAACTAATCACAAACACGAATTTAAGGAAAATAATTAAATATCTTTGTGGTTATTAAACATATTAGAGGTGTTGGACCTTAATATTGTGTATTCCTGACGTAGGATGCTATTCAAATTCGTAAAAATATACAGGGTGTTTCACTTAAAATAGAAAAGTTAAAATCATTTCCGGCCAAAATGGACGTCTGATTCGAATATAAATATACTCCTCAAATCCTCGATTTACATTTAATTAAATGTGGAAAGCCTTATTAAAATCAAAGTAGCTGTATTAAAGATATTTGAATGGATCCATATATTTGAGCTATCATGTATATCGAAGAATCTGTCAGACCTTCTTGTGGAAAAACGTTGATTATAATTCTTTGATCTACACTCCCTTATCTCCATTCCATTTGCATATCATTTCAAATTAATGCTGAAAACAAGGCTTTTACTGCCATTTATTTTGAATGTATATTTTATACCGCTGAATTTCTTTTTACAAGCTTACTGATACTATATTTGTTTTTATTGAAATTTGACGCGACTCTATTGTGTTTAATCTGCTATTTAGCAAGAATTAAAATGTAACTACGTAAAATTAAACAAAATGTTAAAATAATAAATTACGTTATTAATGTCAAATCTTAAGATAAACTTTGGATTGAAAAACAACAACGATTCACAAACAAAACTATTTTATTAAATAATAAGACTTACTAATTGTATAAGCAACAGACAACACATGTTTGGCGTTAGTAAAGTTTATCTTATTGTTAGTACCACTTATAAATAAACACAAAAGCAAAGGTTGCATTAATTGTTGAAAAATATTGGTAATTATTTATTGGACGCACAATTGTAATTTCCTAAATAATGTTTTTCATACTTTTTCAAATGTATTTGCTTGAATATTTCCAAAAATTTCACGAATTTGTATATGTATAATAATTTCACAATTAATACTCAAATGGATAATATTTGAAATTAATAAATTTAATATTTCTATGCAAGTTAACGAATGTGTAATTTTAATGAATTAATTTCTTTAATGCATTTTTTTAAGTATTTTTTTTTAAATTTAAGATTGCCCAAACACACTTTTATCAAGTCACCAATCTTGTTGAAATGTTCTTTTGGCAGATTTGAAGAAAACGAAATCTTGCTAATTCCTATTAGTTTACTTAAAGTACGTTACAATAAAATAAGATGTCGTAATTAGGTTTCTCCGCACATCGGACACAGAGATATTAAATATAAGGAGGTTGTTTTCATGTGCATCTTGCCGTTAAATATTTTATTGCATCATACCTATGTTTATCCCATTATTCATTTAAAAATTCCCATGATAAATTATTGATATTTTTACTGTTATAGATATGCCAATTAGTAATTTGAAAAAGAAGAATAATGCTCCTTGTTTCGTGCAGAAATGCAGCACGTTACCAAAGATTTAGAAACTTCTTTAGGATACGAGTATTGAAAGAAAATAATAGTATTTTATCGTATAAAATAGTATGTGTGTTAGTTATCATTTGTGAATAATTTCTTATCTCATTTGTTTAAATATAATAATTTTCTTGGGATGCAAATTCCTCATAATATAGCTAGTTAAATATTACTATGCCCTTTTAACATCAAAGACAGCTGGATAACCCAAATTAAACTATAATAAAGATAAAAATGAAATGAGAAAACTTGGTAAAACAATGAAGAAATAATCATTTTTTAAAAAAAAAGCTATTATCGTTAGCAATAACACTGAACCAATATGAAATAATTTGGGTTGAATGGAGTAAGATTTGCATCTTCCTAATTCTAATCCAAATAAGCTTTTGCCCATTTAAAGAAATGTGTGGTTTACTATAGATATTTGAAAAAAATAATCCCCCAAAAGCGTTTCAGTGCTCAACTCTTTTATTTGTAAAAATAGTAACAAAAATTTGAATATTGTTTTTAGGGAATTTAATGCCAAACAACGATATCTTCTCATTTTTTTAATTTTGCTTAGGGTCTTTGAATTAGGAAGCAAAGTGTCGTTTTTTTTAAATAAAATCCGCAATTGACTATGAATGATGTAATGATGATGGCTTGCAATGATGTAAGGGTCGTAGCATTTATTGTAACAACCAACAGCATAATACACTATTATTATGTTTAACAAAAATCATGTCTTGCCATGGAAAACGTGGTATAAACAATTGAAGCATTATGTCATCTTCATCATTGACAGTTGTACATACATTAGGGTAATTAGTGATTAAAGTTGATTTTGTTACCGGTTTAGTAGCTACAGAAGAAATCTTGAGAAGCTTGATATGATCAAATGTTACATTATTTGCAACAAAAATTGTTACGAAGTCGCCGAACGCTATTGTTTATTGTATTTTGAACCATCGTTACACACCTTCAACAATTTATATATCAATTAAAAAAGTTTTGAAGCTTTATGAAAACTAGAAATAAGGGTAATATTGATGAAAACATGCAGTTAAATGTATTGGCTGGTGTTAATCAGAATCTCTCAAAATCAGCGCGGCAAATTGCACAGGATGCTGCTATTTCACAGCGCACAACATATAAATAATGCAACATATCAATTTTCTTGAGATAACTAACTTTTAAAGCAACTAAACCACGGACATATTTGAATATGTCAATTGATTTGGATAGAAGAGAAGATGCCGCGGGATTGGAACATTGGACAAATTGTTACAATACAAGGATGCTCAACAAATTACCAATAATTATAGAGGACTAACATTACTAAGTACAGCTTATAAAATAATGTCAACACTAATGCAAAGACGATTAGTAATTAAAACAAAGGAGCTAAAAGGATAATATCAATATAGTTTTACAAAAGGACGATCAACAACTGACGTAATGCATACGCTCAAACAAATACTAGAAAAAACATACGAATATAAAATAGGAATAGAAATGTTATTTGTCGACTCCCTCAGAAGAAACAAACTTGTGGAAGCTTTAGACAAAATGGGAATGAAACATAAATTATGGAGATTAATACAAATGACAATGTCAAATGCAAGAGTAAGTGGTAAACACGTAGAAGGGACAGACAGAGGATTTTGAAATAAATGAAGAGGTAAGACAAGGAGATTCACTGTCTGCAACATTATTTAACTTAGCACTGGAATTTGTATTAAGAAAGATAGATAAAGGTATCATAAAAACAAACGGAGCACAAATAATAGCGTATGCAGATGATATCGTAATTGCATAAAAAACCAGCAGTTGCCCAAAAAAATACTGGATGAATTGGTGAGAGAAAGGAACAAAATGCGACTGAAGATAAACCAAGAGAAAACAAAATTAATGAGACGAGAAAGTAAAAATAATTCAGCTAAAGCTACACGTTTGAATAGGTGACCAGATTTAAGCATTTAGTAGTGAAAGAAATAAAAGAGAGAATAACCAATATGAACAAGGCCTACCAAGCAAATAGAAAACTCTTAAAAAGTAAAATAATGGGAAAGAAAACAAAAAAATGAGAATTTATAAGACTGTAATACAACCGATAGTATTATAGGCTGCAGAGATAATAAGAACGACTAAGAAACAAAAAAAGAGCTTAGAATACAAGAAAGAAAAATACTAAGAACAATATTAGGCCCAATAAAAATGGACAACGATGAATACACAAGAAGAACCAATTATGGTTTAAACAAATTAAAAGGCAGAGACTAAAATGGTTGGGACACGTACATATGAAGAACCGGGAATGGAACAATAATCCGCATTATCCAGGAGGAAGAAGAGGAATACGCAGGCCTAGATCTACATGGCTACAAGAAGTTAAAACAGACCTTAACAAACCTGCACTGTTGAAAATATTACGGTGTTGGCGTTAATTTTGCGCTAGTCAAATATTTTAGTGTTGATTTTTACAAATTTTGCCAGATGAATTGACTACATGTGTTTAGCAGAACAGAAATTACTAGAATTTGGTGTGAATTCTTTGTTCAGATATGAGGATTTACTATTTCTCTAGACATTCAGAAGCATCAACCAATCAGAATTTTTCCCTCGGATAGAAATATAGAAACCCCACCTAATCTAATACAGTATTGCATTATACGCACCACCTGCATTGCACGTGTATCTTTTCGAGTTTTCGAGTTTGTTTCTGCGTATTAACATATCCAAACAAACCACCAAATGTGACTGACCTGCAAAGTGTAACCTTGTGTTATTAAACGTTAATTCCAGTTGGCATAAAAAATTTCAATATCTTAAAGATGTATTGGGAACAACTATTTACGTAATTAGTTCAGATTTGAATCAAATAGCATAAACATTCACTTAATTTTACAATGGTTCTCAAAAAATCATTTTAAAATTAGTACGTTTAGTTGAAACCAAAACTTTTGATTGAGTGGTTCTGTATATTTATAATTGATAAAACGTCTTAAAGAGAGAATATTATAGCCGGCAGTACGGCTGAGAAGAAAGGGTGCATCATTGCCAATCTTGAAAGTCAAGCAGCAATATGCGGTACCGGTTGTTGGTTGGGTCACCATTCGGACAACACCTCTCAGTGGCTCGGTGTGTTCCGGCATCAAAGCCAAAGCCAAGGGTCTTCAAGGCCTGTAGTGCTGAGTTATTATTATTATTATTATTATAGCACTAAGAAATAGGAGTTGCATATTAAAAAGACGTTGTGTTTAGAAAACGGTGTTAAATCATCCAATAGATCGCATTCATTTAGTTAAACAGCTAGTAAATCTGTCTAGTCTAGATCAAATAAAAATGTACTAGAAGTATATCATAATTCCACGTGTTATTGGACAAATAACCCTTAGCAATAGACAAATACTTGACTATCTTTGTTCGTCAAATTTAAAGTTCTATAGTTCTCGACAAAATAACACGAAAAGAGTGTGGACCTCTCCTGACTATTAAATTAGTCAAAAAAGTGTTAAAATTTTCAACAGTGTGGTATTCATCGATGGCAGGAGAGGACACATGACAGGAACAGATGGAGGGATGTGTATGTGTGAGGATATAGAAGAGGATGGGGATTGATCTACCCGTATTTTGAAGATCTAGAAAGTTCTAGGACCGGCGATACTCCGTTGGGGTGCTTAGCCATTATATATAAACCACTGACAACATCAACTATAACCACTTTAATGAACAAACTGTTAATGATGAACTAAACATAATGCTTCAATCGTTTATATCGCGTGTATGATAAGACATGATTCTTATTAAAAACAATAATAATAGTGTATTATGCTGTTAATAATTAAAATAAGTACTACGACCATTACACCAATGCAAACCATCATCATTCATAGCCACGGATTTTATTAACAAAAAAAAAAGACTTTGCTAAAAATGCAGTATTAAAATTTAGAATATGTCATAGCCAACTATTGTTTCCATTTAAAAAAAAAATAAACTGTTTCCTAACTCAAATAAAAAAATTAAGAAAATGTTATTTCCCTAAAAACAATATTCGAATTCCTTTTTCTATCTTCAAAAATAAAAGAGCAGCACTGAAAAGGTTTCCATTTTTTTTTTGCAAATATCTAGTAAACCATGCATTTCCTTCGGTGATCAAAAGCGTGCCTAGATTAGAGCTATAAAGATGCAAATCTTTCTCCGTTTAACCCAATGGGTATCCCTTATGGTTTTCGAGATCCCCATATAAATAATTTTAAAAAAAAAACTCACGCTGTATATTAGCGCTCTTTACCAAAGAGGCACAAGAAATACCTATCTAATGCCACTACAGCTACACATTTAAGTAAGCTATAAAAAACACCACTGTGCCAGTCTATAATAAATAATCTATAATCATGTACATCTATAAAAATTCTACCAATTTTACAGTTTAATAATAAAAACTTTCCTTACTCAATTAAATTAATTTGTGGATTTCCTAAACAATACCGAATAAATGGATCTCGTGATGTGCAACGCTCGCGTGATCTGATATCTTATGCGCTCATTACCATACTATACAATCCTTGCTGTATCTTTATTGAATACTGTTTTTAAAATGTCACAGTTTATTTTAATCCATGTTGTAATTTCATTCAATCTTTTCTATTATTTTTATTTAAGTTACCTAGTTCGATAAACAATTAAAATTATTCTTGCTGGAGTATTCGATGATTCGCAAATTATTTCGAAGAAAAACACGAAAATTTCTAATATGGGATCTCAAGGATATGTTTAGGTGAACCTTTGTATTATTCGAAAGGACATTGTTTCACCATGACGTCACTTACTACACATGGTAAATTTACATGAGCAACCTGTTTCTACTTATATGCCCCAATAATATTTCCAGAAATATACAATAATTCGGTTATGCGCGTGCAAAGAGATATATGTCAAAAGAATCATTTTAAGGAACAGGGGATAAAAGATTTTATTTTTTGCAAACAATACTGCAGTTTGAAGGTGTTTCAAGAAAACGAGACGAATGCCAAACTACTCACTTTATGAAACAGTTTTACAATATATTGTACCTTTCGACAAAGTATAAAACATTTCAAACTTATTTTAAAACGTTTAAAAAATTATGTTTTAAAAAGATACTGTTCAGAAATTACTTAGTTCCCTAAAATAGTAAATTATAAATTGGCATTTTATAATACCTTAGTTGCTTAGTACTATTTTTTGCATGAATTCATCATAATACGTATGCGAGAAGCCTGGAGATGATATTATGAGTATGTGTGAATGATTTGTGGAAGTATTCTCCACAAAAACAAAAAAAAAATAATAACGTACGGTCAACAGATCACGTGATTTCCTACTCTTAACTATGTTTGGCGCGAACATCGAGAGATGTCCCACAACGTAATACCAGTAATTAATTAGAAAAAGTCAACAGCTATGCTTATCAGCGTAGAAAAACCTATGCATAATTTATTTGAAAGTTGCGGCAATCACATGTACGAACGCTACTGCGCATGACCGGGGATTCCCGATTGTGATGTCGTAGCGATGCCGTAATGCGTAGCCTTCAGTTGCCGAGCAAACGAGTTGAAAAGCAGTTGAGCGATCGATAAAATAGAATCACGAATCACGAACTTTTTTCCGATAAGAAATTACATTTCCTGTAAAGTAATTTTGATACGCACGTATAGTTTCAGCGTTTGTTTTCTTTTACGTGTTCAAACCGAGCAAGAAGAGACTTTATAGCTTATTCGTTGTGTGAATGTGGTGTTGTGAAGCCATTTTGTAAACAAGTGTCTGTGTGTTATCTTTTGTATATACAACATGTCGAGGAACACAAAAAAATCGAACGTTAATATTCCAGATGCTCTTAATAATTTGTCAGGCGTGACCGAGGAAGATAAGGCGAGCCTTTTTGAATGTTCCACGTCCGACAGCGGGTTCATATCGTCCGGAAATTTAATCTATTCCGGAGAAATAACGTCGGAGGAGTTCAGACCGGAGAGAAAGAGCCCCACGGTAGATTCGGGCGTCATAGATGTCAATTTGAAGACGCCAGAAATATCATCTGATATCTCGATGAAGTTGGATAGTGGCGTAGATCTGGCACTATCACAGAGTTTCTCCAACCTACACCTGGACCTCAAGGATCTGAACGATTTGAATTCGGGCCCGTGTCAGACGCAAAACACCGAAAGCGAACCGAAAATATCGAATGTACCGCCAAAACAACAATGGGAACTCTACTACGAACAAGATGAGAACGGAGATACGTGAGTAACTTTTACATAACCTATATGTGCTATAAATATTTCATCTAGATGACATTAAGGACGATTTGCATTGGCATTCGATTGCTTAAAAATCGCGTAGCCACAAACTTGGTGTTGGAAATTAAAATCTCCATTCGTATTCAAAATCACGTAGTAAATTTTCAAATGTTAACCTTGCTGGATACATTCAGGTGCACTTAACTATTTGATTTAATTCCCGGATCTGCGATAAAAAAAGTCAATATTAAAATTGATTCGCATGTATTTTCCCATTAGTGTTATTATTCGTGTGAAGAAATGACTAATGTTCATACCTTAAATCCTAAAAACGCTATTATACTAACTTGGAGATTCCCAAAGTCCAGCAAGATCCTGCATTGCGGTAGGATAAAAAAAAGCGATTAATTTCTGACTACCAAGTGGTTTTTCAATTAATAGTTATTATGTCATTCTCATATAAATTACATTTATTTAATTCTTTGAAAAACAAACCAGTTATACTAGTAATTTTTTTGTACGGTAAAATTATAATATTTAGATATATCCGGTGCGGAAAATTTTCCTTATTTGTAAAATCTTTAAAAAAATGTATACAATAATTATTGTATTTATATGCTTTAATGTAGGAATTATTTTTATCAAAATGTTTAAGTAAGTTAGGCAAATTTTGTATTTTCCAAACGTTAAATTAGAAAGTTTATTATATGTTGTTAAGAGTCCACGGTAAAACCTGTATTTAATACGCGTTTATGGTGGGAAATTCCAAAATTAGCAATTGAGATTTTGGCTATCATTAAGTTCAGTAGCGGCTCGGTTGTTGCTAGGCGAAAATTATGATCTTTCCTGCTCTGTTTATTGTTCCCATACGAATACTCGGATTAAATAGATTATTAACCTAAAGAAAAATGGGATAACAGTAAAATAAACTACTTACAAGTCCAAACAATAACCATTAACTCTTATGAACTACCTGTTTCGTGTATATCACAAAATATTGTACCCTATTTGCATAAATAATTCACGTAAATATAAGTTTAATTCATTTTTGAAATTATACCGTGGATAACATGATGGCAGAAGTACGATGTCATTGTCTTTGTGCGAAAATTACCTTTTATATGCACATTTAGAACAAAAGAAAATATAAAAATTGATTTTTAGATTGTCAACACACAAAACGTACCGATATCATGCAAAATTTCCTAAAAAGAAAACATTTATATATCATTTTTTTTGACAAAATAGCGTACATTTATGTTGACAACAATTTGCATATCGCGCTATATAGGGCTTCCCATTAATTAACTAGCTTAATATGCAATTTATTCATGGATAAAAGCGGAATTTTCCAATATAGATAAACAACTTAGGTTTGCATGTTGACGTAATCGAAAAATCTTATATTTATTTTAAAAAAATTACAAAAATCTTAGAAAATCATACGTAATTGAAAAATTAAATGAAGCAAAATATTTATTTGATTAACTTTTAAGAAAGGATTATTTGCATTTTCAACAAATAATGTGTAAAATGAGGTTGTGATGTGATTATATATACATATTTAATAATTGATTGTTATCCATAATAATAAATCCTTAAGTAATTATTAAAACTCAACTTGCTTACTGTGATGTGCCGCCACTGATTATGATTATCTCAACTTGATTGGATAGATTAACATATTTAAACAGTTTTTTTTTTTTAACTTTTTTACGTTATTTGCAAACTGTACATATTTATATTATTATCTATCTGGTTTCTTTGCCTAAGTAAATTTCTTTTTATAAAAGTAAATGTGTGTTTCACTTGTAATTATTGTTGACATCAATAATTAGAAAGTAGGAAAAACCATTTTATTTGTTCGTCCTGTTTTCTAATCTTTTAAACGTGAAACTTACACTGGTAAAAATATACTACTTCAATCCTTTTTTATACCGCCATATATTTTAAAACACAGAGTATTGATAAGTGAAAATAATAGTTTAGATACAATGTATTAATTAATAGAACGCAAATTTTTCATATCATATTATCATGAGTGAACACATGGCTACTTGAACATTTTTTTTTGTATCAAAACGTTGCATCAAAACACATTTATGTAATTGCATTTTAAAATGCGTACACATTAGTTAATCACATGCAACAGAACCAGTATTCTAGATAGATATAAAATTTCCTAATACTCTTCAAGTTATATTGTAGACATTTTATCCGTATGTAAATGATGTAATAATTGGCAGTATTTAGATATCTAAGTAATTGCTGTTATAACAGCTTAATTTACAAATTCCTAATATATTCTCCAGGGATTTGCCTATTTTAAATGACAGTTTGTTTACAGTAGGTATTAAATTAACTGTTTTTATTACCTGCAATAAACAGATTATTTATTCACCAGCATCGGATACAGTAAAATCTTTCTGTAACGGACAATCTTCGAATACCAGGAAATTTGTTTATTGTGGAGGTGGCATATATAAAGGTACTTGTTAAAAAAATAATATGTGCAAATGCATTTTGTAAAAACAATAAATTATATGAAAAAAAAAATCGAACAGGTGTCTGTATCTCTGCATCTTGAAGCAAGAACAATCACAAAAAAGTTTCAAAATTGTACCGAACTATATACTGCCGTCCATTGTCGTTATTTTGTGACATTGGTTGATCTTGTTCAAAGTGCAGATTTATAACCAGATGTAAACTGGCATAGTATTAATTTATTCAGGGGGATTCTAAAAATCAACTACCTATAAAAAAAAAAAAAATGCAAGAAAAGAAATAAATGAGTAGGAATCGTTTTTCTGCTCAAGGGTAGATTTTTCAAATTCTCTCTTAAAATTAAAATAGGATTTTCTTTATCTTCCACGGTTTCCTTTATGTCTCTTACAAAAATTTGACTGTTTCCGTCTAAATACAATAATTACTTATTCCTTTCCGGCTGGGGGTATTTTGAAATTGTCCGTTGTAAAGAAGCGGCTGTTAATGAAGGTTTCACTGTATTAAGTTCATATAGTTGAAGTGCATTTAATAATTCTATTTGGTTGTTCATTATTTGCTAGCAAATTGCTGTCATGAAAGTATGAATATTTACAAAGAGCAATTAAATATTATATGTTACCATAAATCAATTTTAGTTTAAAAATATTGTTTTTTTATTGGATTTATAGACACGCAATTGTAAAATATTTACTTTTACTCATTGTCAATACTACATACATAATCTTTTTAAATAATAAACCTTATTTTTTGTAGGAAGAACTAAAATGTGTATTTTTACTTATCGATAGTTCAATTAAACAATTGGAAAACATTGCTTTTATGTTGTTTTGTACTGAAATTGACTCAAAAGTACTGATTTGATTCATACAGGTATAAAACTATGACGTCTGTCCAAAGTTCAAATGAAAGGATACTAAATATATTAAGATGTGCAGTAATTGACAGGGAAAATGATTAAGTATTTTTACCAGTGTATTATGACTCATATTTGGAAGAAATTATTTTTTTGGGAATATTTGAACCGCTAGTCACATGCAGTGCTTTCCTAAATATACGTTTTTTCTACGTATTTTTGCATTCGTATATGTACTGGCGGTTAACAAAAAAAATGTGTAATTTTGTGTGTGATGCAGTCATTCTTACCTGGTGTTTCATACAAGATTTATAAAATTTAAACTTGTCACATTGTCTCATAATTTTAAGCCACAATAGTAACGATGTATTGATATAATATATGGAGGTATAATGAGTGATAAAACAGTTAATTTTATCACAGATTGGTGAAATGATTAAAGCATTTTTAACATTGTTGTCACTTAAATATCGATTAGTATCAGAAATTCCATAAATTAACCGTATTTATTTGTTTTACCGTTATGTTATTGTTATTAATTCGGTATATCCCATGTCCCATCAGGAAATATCTGAATTCCGGCTATTTTATCGGTTCATCCAAAATTTCCCACAGTGGAAATTTGTATACATTCGTATTGAGGGAATAAACAGATGGATCAGGGAATTTTTATGAGGCACATACACGGTCGTTTGGGAAAATTCGAAATACTTGAAACCCCTCTCATAAACCGGGAGGTGAAAATCAAAACCGTAGTTCAAAGTTAGCATCAGTCCAGTGAAGGTGTGTGATCTCTTGTGTTGTTTTATTATTAAGATGGTACAAAAAGGTGTACAGATAGACAATGCGGCATCGTAAGTGAATCTATTTTTAACAATTCATCCTCCACGACGAAGTTATGTCATTTCACTTTTCATTCATAATAAACGGTGGAGCACTAAAAAAAAAAAAACAGTTTGATGAGGCAGAATGCATTCTCCGGTTTTAAAAATAGATAGTTCGTTCTCGTCCTGTACAGTTTTGGAATTAAAAGCGCTGCTCGGTTATTTATAACCATAGCATGGGTGTATATATGCCGGCGTCCAGTTGATGATCTCATAGTCTCCGTTTTAAAATACAGTGGCGAATATTATGTTGGCAACCTTTCTCCCGTAGTCAACAAAAAATAAAAACTTTTCGCATTATTAGTTTTATGCCTACGTCCTATATATGGTCATCAATATGAAAGAGTTGTTGATACTCAGAGGACGGTCACAGAAAGCCATATAATGAAATAAAAATTCCGCGAAATGTTTGTTGACGTTTTTGTTGTTTTCTTTCGCGATAAAGAAAGTCAAGTTTGACGTGCGGTCGTGGTTTTTTCGATGATTTATATCGAGGAGAGAGAGAGAGGGCATCGGTTATTATTGGGAAGATAAGATGACGCTTGCGGACTTACCTTTGTGATATCGAAAAGGGGAAAACCGTATCGGCATGAAATACATACAGTTATATATTACGTTATAAACAGTTGTGAACTTGGAATTTGATCAAAATATGAGGAAATAAAACAGGTTTAGATTGGAGAATGTATTGATTAAAATGCAAACGACGTGTGACATTAGGAGATCTAATCAAATTCTTCAATTACTAGAAATTATTGCTGTCGCAATGACTGAATTAAAATTGAAAAATATGGAATTTAATTATTATTTCAATTCTTTCTGAAAGTCCTGTTGATGCACAGTAATTAACGGTTAAAATTTTAACTTGAAATTAAAAATAGAAAATTGTTCAGTTAGCTTTAGCTACTAGTTAATGTATGTGATGATTTAGTTTATTGGCACTTTCAGGCACCGATTAAGCCTTTTATTTAGTTGCTAATTAGAGTCAATTTAAGCGTATGCAAAAAGGTATTTAGGTTATGACACGTGATGAACTGTTTTTCTGGCAAAGTATATTAATTGCGATTTTACAATACTAGTGTTTAAGTAATATTGGATGAGTTACCACAACCTAAAAGTCTGCGCTAGGAAATGTTACTTTAAAAAGAGTTCTTAAATTGGGATGACCAACTTATTAATAAAACAGTGGCGGATCATGCATCAAAAATGTGGTGATTGCAAATTTTGTGAATACTAACACACCTTTTACTAACTGTTTTTGCTAGGGCACTTTAAGATTTTTAAAACTCATCCTTATTATCCTGATTTTATTCAAAAAGAAAATCCAAGCGCCTATTTTTAGTAAATAACAAAGGCTCTACTTCGAAATTAACAAGTGTTCCTAAAGCTAAAAAGCTGAAATTAAAGCGAATGAATACTATGCCACCCCATTTGAGATATTTGCATAAGGATGATTTTTTTTTTAATTATTCGGAATTATTTAAGCTATCACGTTAAAAGTATGTAAGCACAAACCTTATTTAAACAAAAGATTATGGTATAACAGCAATTTTATTCAAGTTGAGGTCTACCAATGACACTTAATTTAACTCCCATATCTATCAAATTTTCTCTATTTGCAAGCCAGTTAACTGAAGTGGTACAAGGTACTTGATAAATCAAGCTGCCTTTTCAACTGATAATTAGCCTGAATTTGCAGTCAGCAAACTGGTACTTTTAACTAACCGCACATTGATAAACCACGCCATAGCTAAATTATGAATGATTTTTGCTGGCAGAATTTTGAACCAACACTTTTTCAAAGGTTTTTTTTTCTTAAACGAAAAAAGTAGTAAGTTTCTGGTTATCTCGTTGCTTCATTTTCCAATATCTCGTTTAATATTAATCACTATAATAATACATCTACATATTTGAAATTGTTAACTAACAAATACACAACGGTATATTAAGCAGATCAAAATTTTTGGTTATTAAATACAATATTAAAGCAACTTTAGCTTGATAAATCATAAGTACAACAAAAAAGAAAAACAGCTCATTGTTGAACACGCCATGAATTCGTCTATCGTATAAACACAGTTTCTTGTAAGTCTATTTCTTTCATCTTTATTTCACTTCAAAATTTTTGGCAACAAATTATAAAATCGAATTCCAATTGAATATTGAATAGCCATGATTTTCATTATTTTTTTTTTTACAAATGCGTTTTTATTATTAAAATATATAAGCTTACTTACAGACCTCCGGAATAGTATTTCAAATTTAAAAAAGGATCAACAAGATTTGATTTTTCTAATGTCAACTATATTTATACATCATATAAATTCGTTTTTAGTCCAGAAAAAAAAAAACATGCATGGCTAGAAATCAATACAATCGCAAGATAATCTCAAGTACACCTCACTATTATAAATAAAAAAAATCCGTTTAATCATGATAACCCTTAAAGTTATAATCTGGTTAATAATCTATTTTTATTTCGAGTTTAAAATAGATAAAAATGGCAAAATATTTTAAATCGTTTTTCAACGATAAATAAAAAAAATTACAGATACATTAACTCTCAAATTTAAATTAAATCTTGTATTGAAGAACATGCACTTAATTAGTTTTAGAAAATTTATAACTTGCATATAAATTACTAATTAAACCATTGATGCAATTCGGACAATTTTTTTTTTTATCTATCTTATACGTTTAGAAAGATCGATGTGGATTAGAACTCCAGAGTTATCGCTTGCATAAATAAATAAAATTGACGATATCATTTATAAAAATCACAGATAAAACCGGACCCAAAGTCGAGCCTTGTGGTATTCCAATATCGGTACACGCAGATATAAAGAAGATAATTGTTTCAAGATTTAAATGAAATTCTAACAAACTGTCATCATTTGTCGATAAGAAGTCTGCAACCACGAAACGTTTACAACAAAACGATCTATCAAACTATTGTATAATGCTATTTGACCTTACAAGAATGATTTTTTTTCAAAACGGATGTGAAATATGTATCTTTGTGACCGATTATCTATTGTCCATTCACGTTAAGAATATGGTAGCACTACAATCGGTATAACATTACCAATAATTAACTAGATTAAACAGCGCCAGGTGATTTGGAAGTAAATTATGAGTTTTATTGTATCCTTTGCCAATTTCTCTACAACATTTTAAAAAAAAATACTAATATTACGAAAAACACAGGAAAAAAAGCTAAATGGATAGCTAGACATGTAGCTATAATCAACAAATTTGGCGTCTGATATTATAAAAACGTAACTAATTTAACATAAATATATATGCATTTCGTATAGCTGAATTTTGCTTTATGTATCAGATAATAACAAACATAAACCCATATTTACCAAGGCTATTTTCTTAATGTGACTGAACTGTAGTAGTAGTTAGTACCTAACCAGAGGATTAAAAGAATTTTAATATAATAATTACCCATTTCTATAAGTATAGGCTTTCAAATATAATTCGGGAGATTAATCAACAAATTTAGTACGAAATCAACAATTAGTAACTGAGTTACTTTTGCTATGATCTTGGGTTATGTTATTAAGTTGAAGTAGAAGCTACCGTAAGATTAAAAAAAAATGTCCTAAAGTGAACTTTGTTGAAAACTCTAACACGATTGTCAAAATTAATTTTGTCGACTACCATATCCTAAAATACAACTTAGAGACACTCATTTGAATGGCTAAATTGCAACCACTTTACCGCCCTAGTAGAATAAATGAAATGTGTCACTTTATTATGCTAGGGCTATAAAATACATTGCACTTAATTGAAGTGACATAAATCGATTCTGGTTAATGTTATCTGCTTCTGAATAAGAATACGTTTAAATTAATGAATTTAAATTTTATTATCTTCATGTAATGCGTTTGTAATTTGTGATTATAATTTCGGTTAGTTACTATAATTGATTTCGTTTCCTTTACTTTGTAGTAAGGCTTGCCTATAGAATTACATGAATGTCAAACAATCTTTCATAAAAATCTGACGATTCAACACATTGAAAATGCAAATAAATTGATTATAGCAAGTGGTAATCGAAAAAATATTGTGTTCACCACGGCAGTAAGGTGCGTTTATCGAACTCAAAACACAATAATTCAATAAAGTCATCACTTTTCTGCCGTGGTGTATAAATAACTAGTGATGAGTTGCTATGAAGCAAATTGGAAAAGCAGGTTGTAGCTGCTAACTTAAAGAAGCTGTTTTATACGTTACTATAAATAAGTATTATTTTGAACATATGAAATACATAATACAAAAAAAAAAATAACAGTTCATCTCCAACAATTTCTCATAACAAGAATAATATATTTTCCTTAGATATATTTAATGTACTTGATTAGTGAATTAATATGAAAAAGATAATTTTAATCTCAGTTATAATATCACTTTTAGTGTTGTAATAAAAAAAATAAGGTTATGTTATAGAAAGTGTGCAAAAATAGCTTTCCACAATATTTACTTAAAAATAGTAGTTTAAAATAAATCATTTTGTAATTGAATATACATGATCATATTTATTACATATAAGCGAATATGAGATATATACAGGGTGTATCAAATAAAAAAGTAAATTTTGCTTGGCTGTTAACTACACGACATATAAAGCACAAACCCACCGAAACCGGATTTCATCATTAAGGAATAAAAAAAAGTAAAATTTAGGGCCAAAAATTCTTTAGTCCGGACCTGATGCAAGGAAACGTCTTGTTAAGCACCCGCTAAACGTGATATTATGTATAAATACATTGCACTCATTTAGTATTATTCTTAATGGTATGCCGTAAGTTTATTTAACGTCATTTTGAATAAATAAAGGGCCCTTGTAAAAATAGCAAAACTGAGGCATTTTAAATTTCTTCTTTTTATAAAATAAACATTCCTTTTTTGTTAAGAGCATTCTACGTAAGTCTACAAAGTATTATTTTTAATATCCTGATAAGACGTTCTAGTTTCATCGGATATACGACTTCAGTAGTTACAAAAAACGTAAATATTTTTCTTTTGCTTTGTCGAATCGAGAGTTAGTTGTTAATAAACGGTACCACATGAATCTGAGTTATTTCTTTTGGATTTATTTAATCAAATAAAGCAAAATGAATTGAATCGAATTACACAGAAATAAATGTAGATACAGAAAATTTGCAAACACGCCTATTTACTATGATATGAATGAATCTATACATTCCCGCGCTTTTGCCGATGCATCAAGTTTCGATTTTCTTTATATGAAATCATGATGGTCCTGAAAAGGATCGTTTTTTCGAGACGGGAAGAATTTAAATAAAATGTTCGAAGTGGCTTGCAATCCAAGCGACGATCCACACAAAACTAACAGCGGTAATGGCTGAATGATAGTGGTATGTGGGGGTATACTCGGGACAGCATTTAGGTTGGGCACAGGTGCGGCTCTAGCCCCCCGGCATTTATAAAATATTTTTTTCTCGTTAATGCTTACAGATAGACCCCCTGTGCATTAAGACTTTTTGATTGTATATGATTACAGCTGCTACATATTATTATATTTACCTCTATATCTGATACACCTCTATATCTGATACACCTGTATACTGGTCGAATTATTTTAACGTTTAATATATTGTAAATGATTCTATATAATTTAAACCATAACCATGTTGTATTCTCTTTACAATATCTGTTTGGACTATTTTCTGCCTATTTAGAAATTAACTAGATCCATTTGCCGATACAATTTTATTTACGTTCTGCATTTCTTCCATGTGCAGATTTCTACACGAAGTTATATTACGGGAGTTTCCCGAAGCAGCCTTGGCCCTCATCAGAGCAGCACCAGTTCCTCGTCTCTTGGACACGGCCAACGATGACAACGAGACAGCCCCTACACCTGGCGGTGAAAACCGGCCAGTGGCAGATCGCCAGATGGTTAATCGTAGCAGGTGCCAGACCGTGCCCAAGGAATCTACAGGGCGATTCACCTCTGCACATCGCCGCCAGAACAGGGAACGTGAAATGTTGTAACGCTGTCATAGCCCCTGTACAGCAACAAGAATGGACAGCACTGAATCTTCAGTATCCACCTCAACCATATTACTCTTGCGACTTGGATCAATGGAACTATAATGGTTAGTGTTATTTTGTATTATTTCCTATTGATTTATCCGAATGAATAATTTAAATTTAATTTTTTCGAAGAATCCATGAATGAATCTTCACAATCTTCGTAATACTAATTGTACGGTAATCATCTTATTGGCCGAATTTTAAGCACACGTGTGTAACTTCTATTAATGCAGATTTTTAATGTAAATAGGTTCATTTTATATGTAAATATGCAGGCGAATTTGAAATACGCAAAATAATACTCAAGGACATTCATGTTAACATGTGCGGCAAAATATGCTTTACAATCTTATTGTTGTACACGCGTGAAAATATTTTTCTTTTCGGGTTGTGTTCTCTCGTAATTTCCTGTTAATCTTATTTGAAGGTCCAATATAATGAGTATGGCATAATATCACTCATTTTATATTGATTTGGTAGATTTAACATGAAATAATCGCTTTTTTTTGCGCCCCCAGAACACTCATTGCCCTTGCAATAAATGAAGATTTAAAATAAAATTACCTTGATTTTTTGAACAATGCTGAAAATGCTGATGTCAAATTTACATAATTATTTTAACATTTATATTTTCTTACTTCAACAAAAAATTTTGTTTGATTGTATTTAACCCAAAAAAATTTCGTTGGATGTTTTTGTTAATTCAACACATCTTCTCTCAGTGTATAGAATCCCCTAATTGAATTTTACGAAGGCTTACATGATATGCAAATTATACTATTTGAAACTATCTCGAATCTCATAATAAGAATTTGATTGGTCAAATTTGGACCAAGGAGGAAGTTTAGACTTCCTTCAAGCGTTCTTTTTCATACTGTCACAGGTTTGACAAAACCTGTGACAGTACTGATTAACTATATAAAGTTAGAATGCAAATGATCAAAATTTATTTGAATAATAAAGATATACATAAGAAAATGAGCTATTATATCTATTACTATTAATGATAATTTTTTTTTCTTGGCTAAATATGGGTTATAATTTTAAATAAAATTCTTGAGTTGTATGTTTAATTCTTTTAATTCAAAATTGCATTGTGTCCTAACGTTTCGAACGAAAATACATCTTTTTCAAGGTATAACTAGTTATTTTACAATTAGTTTACTTTTCCATAGCCTTCTTATCACATAATTTTATACAATTAAAATTATTTTTAATTTAGTCACTTTTTTAAGGGAAGTGTAAAATTCTGTGGAAAGCCTTTCGAAACGTTAGGAAACAATGTAATTTTGAATTAAGAAGAATTAAACATATGGCCACTAAACTCAAGAATTTTATTTAAAACTATAAATACTATTAATGATCAACGAAATTTGTAATAAATAAAAATAGATGTAGAAAATATAAATACAGATAAACACAAACAATAAACTGTCTTTATGCAAAAGTTATTTGCAAATAAAATTATTTGTATACAATGATATTTACAATTAGTTGCTCTTTATTGGACACTTTTTAAAAACTATTCCCAAATGTACATATAATTTTATTATTTGAATAATTATTTAAATAATTCCCATATTTAAATAATGTCCTAATTCGCTGAAGCTCTTACAATTGTAATACTTCTATAGAAGTTCTTAGTTACTGATTATTCTGCAGTTTGTCGAAAAATCTGCCGAACCTTATATACCTATATCTAATATTTCTGTAAAGATTCCTAGTTGCTGATTACACTTTATACCAAAATAAAATTACTTCGTTATTTAAATAATTATCTAGATAACTTTATCATTTTAATCATGACAAACCTTGCCTAGTCTTGTTGGTATAATATTTCTGTGAACATTCTTAATTGCAGATTATTCTGCATATTATTATTTACAAAATTATGGATACAAATTTATTCCTAATTGAAATTATTCACAGACAATTTTATTATTTAAATAATTATTATCTTGATCACTCCTTTACTGAAATAGTAACCTATTCTTTCATCCTTGTTGTATAGCAGAGTTGGGCATTAATCGATTAAATTTTTAATCAATTAAATTCCGGATTAAAATTCATTATCATAATCATTAAATTTTTAATCAATTAAATTTCCAATTAAAATTTTAATTGGAGATTTATTCGAAATTAGTTTGTTAGTTGATGAGTAAATATGTAGTTTTCAATTGGTTAAACGTTAATTTTTAATCGAAAATTGACTAAATCTAAGTCGTATGGTATTCCTGTTACAACTGAATATTAAACGGTGATTGGGGCAAGACGGTTGCAAACGACAATAGTCAACAAAGTCCGTACATGGTAGAACATATCATCTACAGTCGTGGACTTTCGGAATGACTGCCTGTTAAGTAGGGCAATATAATACGTTAAAAAAATTGAGCTAATCCGGCTTTAGCAAATATTTTAAATAGGAGTTTAGATTCTAAATTAAATTTGTATGCGTACAAAGCAGAGGCGGTATTTTTTGGCAAACTGAGGAAAGAAATCCCACATTTAAATCAAGGGAGAATAGAATTTATTGCAAAGAATTTGTCAAATATCTCTGGGTCATTTTAGATAATAAATTAAATTTTAAAGCGCATATTCAGTATGTTACATACATTGTCAACTAACAATGAAATTAATTTCGTTTAAATCTCGATTGATAATTTTAATCCCAAATTTAATCGATTAAAAATTTTTATCGATTAATGTCGAACTCTGAGTGTGAGTAATTAAAAAAATAACGATTGAATGAAATCAATCCGGGCCAGATTAAAAATGAAATTAACTTCAATTTTTAATTATTTATTTCGATTGAAAATAAAAATTTAAATTTTTAATTAGTCACTTTAATTAATAATTGAAAATTTTTATTTCAATTTCGATTGATTAATTTGATTAAATTTTGCCCAACTCTGTTGTATAGTTGTAATGTTTCCGCAAATATACTTGCAGCTAGTTGCTGAGGTTATTCTGAATTTGAGTTATTCGCGAATAAAATTATCTAGATATTTTTCTTTATTTAAATGATCATCTGTGGTGAGTTTTGTGTTTGCACCAAAAAGGTTCTTAATCTGTAAGTGATAAAATATATCTTTGTAGCATTCATTGAATATTAAATTAAATGCTGGATTTTTATGGGTATTCCTTTCATATTTCTGCTAAGCTCGATGTGCTAAATTTTGTGATTTTTATTTTAAATATTATTTGTGGAGTAATTATTAAAAGAATAGTAAAACGTTTAACAAGGTGTGACTAGCTTTTGAGAGAAATATTGCCAAAAATGGAAAATTTGGTATATAAAATTTACACTATAAAAATTCATTGATGAATATCTTTGATAAAAGATATTTCCCAATAATAACAAATTAATTTTATAAAAGATATACCACCTTTTTAGTGTAATATCCGTCTTAAGTATTATTTTTGATCCATCATTACTCAAGAGCATCATTATATTATTGTCCATCCCAACATTTACGCTGCAACAATTATTTTTAAACTTCGCCCAATTTATATTATACACCCAATATTAATAAAGCGTTATCTAACATCGCCACATCTTTTAAACATCAAAATATTGCTTTCCCAATAACAACGAAAACGTTGCACACCACACCAAACGCGTTCCAAGAACTCAGGCGGCATTAACACACATTAACAACGCGTCGAAATAACAATGATTATATATCTGCGTCTATTTCTGCAGTTACCAGTAATAAAAGTGAGTAAATCCCGCGTGGCACAAGCTTAGTAACATCTGCACGTTAAATTTGTATAAAAATATTGCATATTATAATGTATTGTAAGAAATGTTTGGCAGCGTTTAAAGATAGTGTGATGCGGAAAAAATGTCAGAGATCATTGACGTAGTGCTCGGAGGAATTGCGTATGCGAAGTAAAACGTCGTAGCCTCTATGACTTCGACACTCTAACGCGTTCGTTTGATACCGAAATACAGCGAGATATTTATTGTAGGAATGTGCTAAATTGAGTTCTCGCCAGAGGATGGGCAAATAATTTAGATGTTTCTTCTTTTGGTCTATAGATAAATAAAATTGCTTCAGGGCTCTGATCTCATCATAATCATAGATATTTATCAATTCCATGCGTTATGCATGCATATTTTATGACCTCACTCAGTGTGAATCTCTAATTTACATTTACCAGAATGATTTGGAGATGTACTGACGGATAATGTAAAATATCATACACCGTCTGCGAGGAACGGTTATAGTCTCTATATAATACATTAACCTCTCGCAATAGAATACGATAGAATTGATAAGAATAATTAATTTCTTTCTTTTTTAGTATGTAATGCATACATTTTGTAACTGCTGCTCCGTTGGTCTATTTATGTTGTACTCCATTTCATGCAATTAGTATAACATCGGATGACCATACTCGTAGCTGGCATACGGTATATTAATTCAAATTTTGGTTAAATTTTTTGTTAAATTCTACTATTTTTAAAAAGCACCGATCATTCATTAATTTTCTTTCTCCAGGCATCTGCGCTGATGGTATAATGCAGGAGAAGTTCCTGTTGAAATTTGTTTCTTTTTTTAGTCGTTTTTTTTTTTTTTTTGAAATGCAAAAAGTTTGATCAGTTTGATAGAAAAAAGTTTTTTGTTTAAAAAAAAATATACTTATTCAATTTTGTTTTAATATTGTTCATAGTAAAAAAAAAACACATTTGTAAGAATATTTATTTTCGATTATTCAATTAAATTAAAGTAAAAATGATATCAAAAAATCTTCAGATTTCAAACAAAATTCCTTCTTTAAACATTTTTTTTTTAAATTTTATTGTATTTTCCAACGTTTAGAGAAATATTTATTCATATTGAAAAACAAATGGTAACAACATAGTTCTTTTTGCTAAATTTAATATCTTATTGGAAAAAGAAATACATTAAAACCAATACCTAAGATAAACCAAATTTTAAAATGTTCTATAATTTGCAACAACATATGAAATAGTTGTTTCATCTCTAATTCGTTATCTATCAATTTTTTGTCTATATATTTCGCTTTTTCTATATTCGAAAACGATTGCTTTAAAAAAAATACCAAGAATCATAATCTCATTAACACTCAAACATGTAGATGGCAGCACAAGATACTCCTAACAAATAACTAGGAATTATCGTATGTACTTGACAAGTATCAAGTGAAATATCATTTCACCCACCCCCAGCGGCTTGATCGTACCGCTCTATCAGAGATGAAAGGGTACAGAACCTCAGGTTCACACCCTAGTTGAGATGTAGGTTCCTAGTCCTGAAATATCATTTTTTGCTTTTACTGTAATATTTGCAATATTACCAAGGAAAGAAGAATTCTATAGCATTTATGTAGATTGAAGTTAGGTATTAAAATAATCAAAAAGGAATAAGTTCTATCCAATTCTCAAAATTTTTATTATGCTTACAACCGGTTTCGGCTAAGTGCCATCATTAATCCGTCATTAGAGTTCTAAAGGTTTAGAACTGTAATGCCGTATTACGCCTGATGATGGCACTTAACCGGTTGTAATCATAATAAAAACTTTCAGGATTGGATAAAATTTATTCCTTTCTGGTTATTTCAATACCTAACTTAAAAATCCACCACTCCAGAACTTAATATATTTTTTATTGTTCAAAGTTTAAAAATATATGGCAAAGATATCGTCATTAAAATCATTAACTAATAGAATTATTTAATTCTACATACATTACTTAATGATATTAAGCATATAACAAAGATGAAAGAGATTTAAATACTTTCCAATTTGGTAACAAAAATTATAATAGGATATCAACTACATATTAAAAAATAATCTAAAATGAAACATGTAAGGAATACAGCGTTTTTTGTCGATGATAATTGCTTGGGGTTCATCCGAAATCCTTTTAATTATCATTCGTTTGAATTCCTTGATTTCATTTAAAACAAAATTGATTATCCCTTGATTGAAATAAATTCTTAATGTGTAATTCCCCAAAATAAGAATTAATTAAAATTAAAATAATAATAATACCCCCTTAAACACCATACTCCACTCAAAGTTACTACATGGGGTGATGTTAATATACAATGTGATCAAGCTCAAACTGTCTGAAGTTGCTATCAAATATATTTTTGCAATTAAGAGCATTGTAGGTCGATTATTCATATTTCATCGTGCCTTTTTAAATGCTTTATAATTATAAACTTAAATATGAAACTATTGTCTACTATTGATAAGTCTTCTACTTGTTTGTTGACGATTTTTAGACATTTTTAGAATTTTGAATAAAATTTACATATTGTATGTTTTTGCCTGGTTTTTGGTCGTTTTTACTTATTTATTTATAAAACCTTTCATACAAATTTCTTAGCACACTTCTAAAACTTTTAATAAGTTATACTATACTAGCAGCTCTTTGTAATTTTGTGGTTTTAACAATTTCAATTAAACATAACCTAAAAATTTAGATATGTCAAATGTATAGTGATGTCAAAGTGAATTTGGTATTACCAACCTCAGATACATAATGTTGACCACATTATAGGTGTACTCGGAATTCTAATAAATCAGAGAATTCTGATAAAAATCGCTTTCGTTTAAATCTAAAACGTAAATGGATACTTTAAAACCCAAATTTTCGATCGAGCATATGTAAGATATGATGGGTCGCTACATAAGTGGGTTTATCACAAGCAGCAAACACCTTGCAGGAACTTCGTCGTCATTTACAGCAAGCCTGGGAAGATGTTATTAATTAGCTCATGCCTCGAAGAGTTAGACAGTGCACAAACAATCGTGGAGATGTGACATTTCATTGATAAATGTTTGCATTTTGTGTTTTTTTCTTCTTCAATTGTTATGATTTACTACTGAAAACTAATGGTTATGATTTACTACTTAAAACCTGCCAAAATTTTAACTTTTCGACTCAGCTCTGATCAAGGTGTTGCAATTTTTTTGGCACGTAGTTTATATAGCAGAAGCTACCTCTATTACGAAGAGAAGTATGCATTACTCCATACATATAAAGATGTTAGCTGTTTGTATTTAAGATGGTTCGTGAGGTATAAAAAACCAGGCATCGCAGTTGAGAGAATCAAAAAACGCAAAACATGCCTAAAACATCAACGTGCATATATATTAATGCGACGTAACCAGTTTTTCGTGTTTTTGAAAACGCTATTACACAATAATCTTAAAATTTATTGTCTAGCGCTTTTTTTTATTTTCTTTATTTAATCAAAACTTGTTCCGTAAGATTCTTCTGCGTTTCAATCCGAACAGCGGTAACTGAGAATGGTAATAGTCGAAGTAAAATATACTTTGCTGGGTTTTACCCATCTAACGGGGCTCTTGAATGTGGAATAACCCTGGCTTTTTATGCTCCTAGCAGATTGTTCAGGTTGAAATCCTTCTAATAGCAACAGCGTAATGACCGCAAAACGTACAATAAGTATTGTCATTGTAATTAAGTTCAAGTGTGATTTCTTTTGTTACTCAAAAAAAAAGTCAATGTAAAACGTGTTAATCGAATGCGATAAGAAACAATTCGTTAGTCGAATCTACCAATCACGCCACAGAAACAGCAACTGCGCTAACCTTCTCCTTGTTCGATGTCGGATTTTGCATCACTGGAAAACCCAAGACAGTCACATAGGAGTATTTTTTTTTACATCGCTTAGTTAATATCTGTGTTAATTTACTTATTATGTCCATAATAATATTTGTCTCGCTGTAATACAATCTCGTTCTTTAAACATAAAAATCAACTTATAGCGTCATATTTACACAGTCATTCCTAATTCGTGAACGTAAACAAAGACGGAATATACATGCATACTCTTTATTCTTTTACACCTCCTGAACTGAATCATATTTATTTTAATTACATGAAAAAGGAATAAAAGAAGAATTCTCAAGCCGTTAGATCATTTTCTCTCTCATTTACGGGCGTTTTTTTTTCTTCCATTTCAACGAGACACGTTTAATAAAAGAAATCGCGTCGGCAAAACATGGGGAATCCCCGAAATTAAAGTGAGTAACCCCAGCGCACTCCGCAGTATGCGATGACCTCAGAAAGTTCTACCGCACATTTACATATGTTACATATATAATATATATTTGCATACACTATTTAGATCTCCAAAAACGAGTTGCATTTGCATAAATCGCGTAAAACCAATTCCCCGTGATAATATTAATTGGAATCGTTAATGCGCTGGACGGTTGCCTATATCTGTTAAGAGGATCAGCTGTTTGTCTCTACGACGTGCTTTTAAATAAAAAACGCACCTGTTTCTAAGAATTTCACGTGCGATTCGGCTTAACCGTCGCTGACGAACGGTTCATGAACGCAATTTCTCTCTTGACTGTGGCATGCGCCGAGAATTGTGTCAGTGCCGGACGATTCTGCAGTTAATTTATGTAAGTGAAAAAGAAAGTCTTAAATTGAGTGTGTAGTTGGGGTATTTGTTTTAGTTTCTTTTATGAAAATTTAATCGGATATTTTAAACTGCATGATATGTGTTAATCTATTTGTAGTATTTTAGTTGTAGATATCCATTTTTAAATATTAATAAATTATTTTTTTTTTTTTTGATAAGCTAATTAGTTTTAAAAATGGAAGTAAATTATACAGATAAATAATACGACTGGATTGGATGATTTGGGAAATGCAAAATTTAGAAAGACTGGGAGAGATTGTTGATTAAAGAACAAATAAGAAAAGAAGTCAGAAAAAAGTTGAGTTGTCAAATGAAAAACGAGATTAAAATTAGAAAATTATTGAAAGCATTATTTGAAAAGCAAATATTCGAAGTTTTTATTTAAACAATTTTTAAACAAAAAGGACATTGACGCAGATATTTTGGATTAAATAAGGGAAGTTGAATATAGTATGTATAACATCGCAAGTGTTCTGAAACGAAGAAGAACAAGATGCAATAAATTTAAATTGAGAAAGAGATATTGCATATAGCATCAACCAAAATAAAATAAATTTAGATTGAAAACGAAGAATTGTACCCACAGAGAGGTAATTTCTAGGACAAATTCTCAAATAATTCAAATATAAATTGCAAATAACAAATTTGTTGGACGAAGAAAATCATTTTCTCAATATCTCAAGCAATTAATTTCTTATTTGAGGAAAAGTTATGTCCTTAAACGTAAAAAAACAGTTATGTACATATATACTAATATACTGGCTGTTTTTTAACTAATCGAATATTAAATAAAATTTTTATTATTTATTTATTTATTGTATTAAGTTTATATTCTGAAATTCGTTCGTACCTTCGTATTTATTTTTTAATTTACAGAAAGAACTCACATATATATGTGTAAAATTAACACCTAGTACATATATGTATTGCTATGAAAACGTGTGTTTAAATAACTAATTTAAGTCATTTAAAACAGGTTTCAAATCATAATAAAGGAATCGTGCATACTCGGTTGCATACACTACAGGTCATTTTTAAATTGTTGAAATTTGACTATTAAAATAGACCATACTAAATCGAAATCTTGATTTTATTATAATTAATACTATGAACTGTATTTTATTTGTTAGTTCAAGCTTACCTGGTATTTTTTTTTATTTTTATAGTATTTTATTCCGGGAAATTTATCATTCTTCGGGATGTTTATATTCGATAACAATTGCTGTATTCTTCTCCATCTAGGGTGTATAAGTGTACCTTAACAGCAACCATGGTTTTCCTTTCGAAAATATGTTGATTACCACCTAGCTAGCCAGATAATAGTTAGATTTGATTTAAATTAGGATTTTTCCTGTGGGCACATGAGTGGACGGTTGTCACGTTTATTGTTCTAAAAATTTTACACCACACATTCAGAAATATCCCAGTTCCACATTTCTTTTTTTTTACTTAAAAAACATAATACTTATATAAATAAATCCATATTTACCTGAATGATTATCCTGCAAAATATCCTGAGAAGAATCCAAAGTACCATTGGCGATTTGACCGTTTATCTGAGCCCCCACATACGTCCAATTTGTTCCCGAGAGAACCTGCCACCACACCTGTAGTTTGAGCTACCCATAAGTAGTTCATCGATGACATCCCCCTAAAAAAATATTAATTAGTTTTAAATTAAATTTTAACCAATAAATTATATTTTCATTTATGTTCGCGATACGTTTCATTTTGAAGTTAAGTTTGTATGTACCCCCATTAAATTTTATTTATGTTAGAAATTTTTTAATATATAACTAGATGTAGGTTGGCATAAATTCGATTCCTAGTATGGTCTATTATAGGAAATTTTACGTTTATCGATAATCCATGTTTGAAATTATAGTTTCCTTACTAAATTAGTCTGGCCATTGATTGATAGGTGGCGTTGATGATCAAAAACATACCCAATAATTTCTGATATTTCTATAATCTAATTTATTAAAGTGCTAGGCAAGTTTAAATATGTATTTTGATTGAAATAAATTTGTTTTATATAGTTAGAGTCGCTCATTTAAGAAAATATGTGATATTAGATATTTAAATAAAAAAATATGCTTATTTTATTGCACGATTCGCATGATTTTTATAACGATATATTAAATCTAGCCAAGGGCCTTCAAGGCCTGTAGTGCTGAGTTATTATTATTATTATTAAATGTACATTTTCCAAATTTAAACAATCCGAGAAGGGGCTTTGGGGGCGCGCTGAATAATATATTTTTTTAATATATTTTTTTTTTTTCAAAATATGTGATGTCATAATGCAACTTAGAAATTATAATTTCATAAAAATAATTCTATTATCGAAACGAGCAAAGAAAAGAAACGCGGAGAATAGATAGGCAGACCCTATAAATAGTTGAAATGGGGCCGTTTAATTTACAACCTTTATCCAATTTCAGATTAATTTGAGCATAGAAAGTACAAGGACAAATAACTTTTTTGAAGTTTACAATTTAAAATTGTCTTATAAAGGGTATAGTGTTTGCCTTACCATGACCTCTGCTTTTTTATACTTGTAACTTTTGCGTAAGCATTGCAATTCAAAAAGGTATTTGACAGCTTTAATCTACGAATAAAAATGTAAGCAAATTATCACCAATAAATATTTAAAGAATAATATTTCAACAGCTGTTTGGAGTGTTAAATTTCAAATCTAGATGCATCTGTAATAATGATATAAGCGGTAAAATTTAGCAGCGCCATCTGTGGTTGATAATTATGTGTCGTATGTCGGTTTCTCATACTATGGAATAGATGACGCCACTAATTGATTTATACATCTTTTTTGCCAAATTCAATATAGACCAGTGGAATTATAACGGCTGACATTAGATCTTTAGATGCTGGGTGTAGAAATTTTAGATTTTTCCTACAATTAAATGGTGGTATTTTCCTACACAATAGTTTTTCAAAAATAATGATTATCCTAATAGATCCTATAAGAAAAACTCCAGAGAAATTAAGATACTTAAAAATTGCACATTTTGTGTTAATGTGATTCCTAACAATAAGTTAGATGACCGTCCCATTGGTACATTTACCCTATTCCATGGTAAATACAAATAACTTCAGTGGTGATGGGCAAAAAATAAAAAGGCACGAGTACCTAAGTACAAACAAAAGACACTTAAAAATTTGGATTTTAGTCTATCTGCACATGATGTAAAAATGCACTGCTTTTACTTCTTGCTTCTGCAATTCAAACCGTTTAAGGATATAAAATTAGAACGAAATTTTTCGTGCGAAAATTGGCACGCAAGAATTAAGGATTTTATTAGGCGCACGTGACTTTGTGGGCGATTTTTGCACTCATTTCAATAACGACACAGAGTCGTTCTATTCCCGGACTCAATATACAGACTTCGGAAAGTACGTCTTTCCTGAAGGATTTGAGCGATCTCAGAATAAATACGCATCTAGTTGTAATACGTTATTGTTGTACACAAAGAGGGCATCGCGGATATAAAGGAAAGAATCATCTAAATATTTGAATCGTTTATTCTGGGAACTATACGTAATGCGAGTGATCGAATCTCCTTCGATAAAACCACATCTATACGTTTCTACATTGTGTGTATCTTGCGGCTTTTCATTAACGTAAATTTCCAGTAATATGGTTGGTAACGTTACAAGATTAATAATTAAATATACCTACATATATGGAACGCGGTTGATTTTGCAATTAATGTAGTTGATTCTTGAAACGTCCAACTGATTCACAATTCTATCTGCAAAAATAAAATTCTCTAATCTACATACGTCATGCGTTGTCGACGTAGCGTTTTCGGATTTGCGGGACATAAATAATACTTGTGTTTACGTCGATTTCGTCGGTGTAGTATCCAACCTCTGTACGTTCGCCAAAAGTCAAGTCACGAGGTGTAAAATCTAATTTTATCAACGTAGTTTTTTAGCGCGTTCTCACCATTTATGGTCACCGCTGAATCATGCAACCGTTTTCCATTTATTTATAAATTCTGTCCTGCTGATACAGCGCAGATTTAAATAAATATTATTATTACCCTTTTGGCATCGTTATTAAACAGAGAATTAGTATCTGTCAAAGGTGTGTTGGATTAGGAAATTGTATATATAAAGTAGACTGCAGCAACAAGTGTTTGTTTACAGTTGTGGTATACAAGCATAGTATAGGTATATTTGTGTGGGTGTTGGAATTAATTCTATTTACAAATTTTCATTAAGAATTTTTGTTGTTATGTACGCCAGATTTTGACTAAAATTGTAGCTACAACAGCGGTATTGAGGTCGAATCTATCATTATTGAATTTCAGAATTACAACTACCAATTATTTGTTTCTTAGGAAGGGACTTGGTGGTTGTAAATAATCGTTAAACGAAGTTTATCGTCTATAATTTTCCAATTTTCGAATTGGCTACATTAAATTTTGTACACTTCCCTAATGTGTGCTGAGGCAATGAAGTGAAACCCTTATATTTGGTGCCCGTATGAACAATAAAATTATTTGATGATGTTTTGTTCGTAGCCGTTAATTATGTATAGTTATTCCTTTTTTTTCCTTCGTGAGGGTAGCGGTTAATTTATACTGATGACTTAAAAAGTTAAACAACTCATTTTTTTACGTTTCGACAATCTTTATTTTTCTTGTCTTCCTCAGAAATGTATATTTTATAATTTAACTTGTTTTATTATTATAATTTTTTTTTTTAATTATATATCTAGGGTCATTCACAAACATTTTAAAAAACATATTTAATAGTTTTTTATTTCTTCGACAGTTTGATTTAAAATAGTTGTGTTAACATTTGTAAAATTGTTTTAAAAATGTAACTATTAAATATGTTTTTTAAAATGTTTGTGAATGTCCCTAGATATATAATTAAAAAAAAATAATAATAATAAAACAAGTTAAATTATAAAATATACATTTCTGAGGAAGACAAGAAAAATAAAGATTGTCGAAACGTAAAAAAATGAGTTGTTTAACTTTTTAAGTCATCAGTATAAATTAGCCGCTACCCTCACGAAGGAAAAAAAAGGAATAACTATAAATAAAATTATTTTAAGTTTGTTAAAAAAAAATATTTGGAAAGGGTAAACAGCTAAACATTTATTCATGTCTGCAGACATTGAACGTGGCCGACACGTATCGCGCCAGACACGTATCGTATCCGACACAAAATTTTAAATAGTCTTCATATCGTCAGATCTTTGTGTTACAAAATTCTATTGGTTTTCAAAATTCATTTTTCACCACTGCTGCTGTATCTAATCCTTAAGACGAAATTCAGTCTGAGGCAATATGTAGCATGTGGCAATGATGTCTATTACGCCCTCCTTTTGATCAAAGCAGCATATATAGCATAACAGACAACATTAGAAAGCATGTAGCAGACATAATCGCTTATTGTTGCCTCAGTGGAATTTTGTTTTATTTTAAAGTGTTTAATAAACTCTCTTGGGAGAGTTTTTCAAAATATGAATTTCGACAATTTTTTCTCTTCTTTGCTCAGAGTTCTTCAATTGGCCGAGTCTATCGGAAATATAAAACCAAAACTTTATCAGAAAATTTCACCTTTTGCTTGTATTTAGGCATTCCACCAGAATTTTATTGCTTTCAAGTTTTGTTATATTTTTACAGTCATTGCTATATTCAAGTTGGTGTGTGAGAGGGAAAAGTAAGAACAATATGGCGTGTGTGTTAGGTTAAGACTTTCGATTTAGTGTAATAATTCAATAAAAAAAAATGTTTGTTTAATTATCAACACATTCAATATTCATAGTAAGAATAAAGTTAGTGAGGTTATAACACAGTGTTTATTTTTTGAGAAACAGTTAATGCGCGTTCAAGACCAAAGGATAGAATACCAATCCTAATTTTTCTAGACGTGAGCCATTAAACAGCTTGTATTTTTGATTAGCTGGACATTCTTATACATTATCGGTGTGAAATATCATCATATTGCCTGGCTGGTAGTCGAGTGGCTTGCACGCTTGGCTATCAGTGCGGAGTCCGGGGTTCAAATCTCGCTCTGGTCAATTACGATAATCGGTTTTTTTCCGGGGTCGTATGTTGATTAGGAGGGAGATTTGGCTCTGAGGGGGCTTATAAGCTTAATCATATAGCTTAGGCATTACCACCCCTTTAAAAAAAAAAAAAAAAAATGAAAGCACTCTTCATCATCTATGACAATGACTTTGTTATGTGCAAAATGATACGCCTTATACATATATAAAGCACGGTAAAATCTCGATATTAATACTAACTGATTTGGCGTATATTTAGTACATTTCTTTTTTTTTACGATATTTTATTTTTTACACCTCTTCTCTTCGATTCAAGCACCGTAACTTGTAACACGTGAAATTTGTCTCAATGACTGTCCATTTTATTCTTGACACTTTCTGTGTCAATTGATTTGCTCTATATCTCGTTAACAATCTCGGCCTTCCACTTTTCGCAAGATTTAGGCATGGCAAACTATGCTCACATTCTGCTATGGCAAGATATATCTGTCATTCAAATGACAAATCATCGAGTTACTTTTGTTTGCAAAGCTAATAACTCTACATTTTGATGCATTTCAGACATTAATATAATTGTATATTAATTAACATTAATAATGACACACACGAAATTTAAATTTTTGAATAATTTTCCGCATTCAATCATGGTAAATGTACAAAATGTTTTACGTGAATTTTAATGGAAAAATTTCTGTTTCTTAGAAAAAAAATCGTTAACATTGTAATATTACTAAGAAAAATTTTAATATCTCTCAAATAAAACTTAACATTTCTTATAATTTGGAAAATTACAGTTAAAAATAATATCTTTTATTCAAATAAATTCCCTTAATAGCAAAAAAATATTTTTTAGATATATGATATCAAGTACTTAATCCTTTCTTAAAGAAACTATTTGTTTTATACAAATACAAAGTCGGTACAGTTACAGATAAAGTAGTAGTAGATTTACATCAAAATTGTATTACAAAACTGTAAATCATCAGGTCATGATATTCTAAACATAGAAGCAAAGCTTTCTGGCCTATAGTAGTAAATACGGTTAAAAACATATTCTACAAGTACAGAAAGTTGCCGGGAAGGATGGCGCTTCTCGTTATTTTCACTATACTAACTTTCCATACTCGATATAAGTTGATATAAGACTATACATGTCAGACATATGTTATCCAATATTATTGCTGTCAAACAAATATTGTCTTAGGACTATTTAACTGTTATTTACTATAACAGTTGCCTGATTGCATATGGTGGCCTAAAATTTTATATTTTGTTTGTCTTTTATATATTAAATTCTAATTAAATACACTCTACCAGGGCATTTTCATTTCGAAGATCCTTTTCTTTGTAATTTTACTTTTAAACAAGTAAAACTTCGATGGAAATTGTCACTACTTTAGAAATTTTACTTGTGAGCATTCCAGACTACATGAGAAAGTCTTGGAAAAGTTACCCACATTTCGAAATTTTTCTATGAATATTCCAGGTTACATGAAAAAAACCTTCGAAAAATTACTTATAGTTAGAAATATTACTTCTAAAAGCAAAATACCTGTACGGATTTAGGGGCACAAAATTGCTCCAAAATCGTACAGGAATTTTACCAAAAATGTTTTAGCGTGTAGAATCATGAAAAATTCCCGAGTTTACTTATTAATTCTTTTATTACGATTCCAATTATAATCTTGTCTCGTTTTAAGGTCGATAATAACCACCGGTGCGTCCGAAATACACCCCCAAAATGTTTGGCATAGCAACAAGTCCTATTAAAAGACCCGACCATCTATACTTTTAGATTTCTGTGGCGCGCGGCTAAAATAGATTCGACCGATGTTATTCTCGGTGCGAAAACATGCGGAATTCAGACTGGCGTGCCAGACTTGTCTGGTTTTTCCAGGCCCCGAACGTTTCCAAAGACATTCTTGGGTAAGAGGAGGAGGAGAACGCGCAGGGAGGCCAATATAATTAGAGCTGCTGGCGCATTCATTCTGTCGGAGTCAGCGGTGGTAGCGCGTCTCAAAAGATTCAGGAAAACCCGGGCCGAATTTGGAGTACGCTCCTTTATTTCCTTTTACGAACACAGGCGTTGTATCCCCATTCAGATTTGTCTATCGTGTCGAAGATGACGAGATATAATCCCTGGATGTCGTCATTCCCTCGCGAATTAAACGCGGATTTTGACCAGTAGTTGTATAGATGGAAGTAGTAATAGGTGTTTCTGGTTTTTTCGAAGGTTATTTTGCGTCGCTATTAATTATTATCACTTCACGAATATTACAACAAATATCGCGTCAAATTCCTAAAGCGTTACGTTGTGAAATACTCATATATTTTCCTTTAATGCCTTCGTCGTGTGTCCATACGGAAACTATTTATTACAAACCCGATGTAGTATGGTATAAACAACCTAATATAATAGACTTTTAACATCATTTACATTAAACGGTCATTTCTGCGTCGAAAATATCTGTTCATGATTTCGTTCAGTCACGTAGACAGTGGAGATCAACATAATTTAAGAAATTACTGGAATTTTTCGCTTACATTATGTAGTTGAAATTTTATGAACGGTTTGGGGTTTTCCAAGCGCCAACAATCGCGTATTGTCAGGAGGTCATGCCCTTTTCGCGTTCAGATATCATGCGGTACTGTAATATATATCATACATCATACGTACATATAATGTTTTCGCTCGAGAGAATAAAGTACAGTAAATTTGTTATAATTATATGATTTATATAGCGGGCTTTTAAAACCGTATACTTGCTGTAATCAAGGTTATCTGTCGATGTAACAATTGTACTTATTTACTGGCAAATATTAAGATAAATTACACAGCTAAAATTCTAAAACAAAAAAAAATAGTTCCAAGGCAAAATATATTATACAGTGAAACTTCTTTAAAACGAACTTTATTTGTTCCTATTTTTTGTCATATTAACAACATTGTTTTAGAATATTGGATTGGTCCTTACATTTATAAATAGAAATTGTGGATTCCTTTCTTTCATCTCCCAAATTTAAATTTCCCACAATTATTCTTAGTAACTTCCAAGATTGACACACGAAATTACCAATGGTTTTGTATTAGATTAGTAGTTATTTTGATGTCTTTCTGTTGAAGTTACTAAAAAATAATTGTGGGAAATTTATATTTTGTCAAGGGGGGATTTGTGAAGAACGAAATACTTCCTTTAGAAAGATAGAATCATATTTTTCATCCTTCTTTTATCATATTACGGCAATCGATAGGTCGAAAGTGCGCTCTTGGTATGATAATTACTTAGCAAATAAAGCTAGTTGAGCCGGATATTTATATTTTATATTAAATTATCGAAATTATAGTATAATGGCATACTTAACAATATTAGTATATAAAAAATACATAATTTTCCTCGAGTTATCAGTAAAATAAATATCTATAGTGATTTAATATTCTCTCTTTCTTTAGCTAACGGAAAACTAAAATGAAACACGTCATGGTATGATGTGATCATGCATATTTTTTTATTCTCCAAAAAAAATACTTCCGCTTTAACATTGAGTACACAAAGAAAAAATAAAAGCAAATATGTACAGTCAAACTCAAAACTCGTGTCTCCCTAAAATATTATTTCTTTCTATTTTAAGAATATAATTTCTTTGTGTTTGCTTAAAAATGTGGTCCTTGTTTTATTAAGCGCTGAAGTTCTCGTAGAGTGCTGCCTCTAATATGTTACAATTATTAAATTAGATATATTATTCATTCGCTCGCCTAGGAATTTTAGGGAGACATAAATTTTGTATTTCAGTGTAACATACATTAGTACGTTTTTGTAAAAAATTATTTATGTAACAGGACATACTATTTAACCCTGGGTTACTTTGATATGTACTACTTTTTTTCGATACTTTATATAAAGCAATAGAGCATGCACTTCAAAAGCAAAGTTGTAGAAAATAAATAAACAAAAAAATAACAAATAATTCGTTTGCTAAATATTCCAATTGTTACTGAACCAATGCTACTTTAAATGACCAGGCGCGTCTACATGAGTCAGCGGAACATACTTGTAGATCAAAATCTTAATTAATATTAATTACCCCTCCCATGAAGAGATTATAGTCAAATTGTAACGAAAAAAAGCAGACTATATTTTTTTTTAGTTAAAAATATCATCTCCATTAATTTTCCGCGCGATTTTTTCCTTTTCTGCTTTAACATTCTTTTTACACCTTACGCCCTTCAAAAGAATAGCTTCTAAACATTTTGCATTTTTTCACCCAATGTTTTCCATGATTTATGTTCATCTTTTTTTCATCCTTTATTTATTCAGTTTTACAGCTGTTTACTTTTCCCGTCTATGATTTTTTTTCTCTCTAACATTCTTATTCACTGTGTCTGTTGAACCACAATCACCTTCTCTACTGCCCCTGGAATTGAATAGGGTAAACAACAAAAGAGTATGGCTTTTACGTATAAATGAATTATGTGGACATTTGGGTAGTCTAGAGTACAGACTGTTTAGTGGCATAGGTTTTCCGTTTGCTTTAATTATTTCTTGCACTTTTTTTTTGCTTTGTAGTTGAGATGTGGCCGCTTAAGGAAAGATCGACTGTATTGATTTTTATTGCAGAAAGACATGTAAAACATTACTAAATTAGAAATTTCACAACAAAGAATAGTATTTTCACCAAATCAATCCCATTATTCATGCTATTATAATTACTTGGTCTCTAATCTTGACATTTTTCTTATCTATTGACCTTTAGAAACGATAACATGCGCATATAGGTTAAAATTTCCGATTCTGTGGCGTACTTTCCAACATTTATAATTATATTTATAAGTATAAATTTATTTAAGATTTCCGCAATTATTTTACAGCGCCCTTAAAAATCATCAAATGCCATCTTTAGACCCAAATATTTTAATTTGATTTAGATATTATATCTATCTATTTGTATACTACCAGTTCTAGCAAAACTTCTGGAAAAATTATGTGTGCGCAGCTTAAATGTCTTCTTTATCGCTGGGCGAGTTATTCCTGATTGCAATCAGGTTTTCGGGAGGTCATAGTTGTTGCAACTGCTCTCTGGAATGTGTGGATGATCTTTTATCAGGGTGTGACAAGGGGGATGGTGTCGGTTCTATGTCTAATGGATTTTAGTTGTGCTTTTGACACGTTGAACCATGAACTATTATTACAGATTTTAAGTTATGTTGGTCTTTCGCCTAATGCTGTGTCACTATTTAGATCTTACCTTTCCAATAGATATCAATCTGTTGTTATTGATCGTTGTTTATCTAGGTATAGGCCCATTAATCGCGGGGTACCGCAGGGCTCTATCTTAGGACCACTCCTTTTTTCTATTTATACATCAGTTATTATGCTATTTGATAATAAAAATCAGGTGAACTATCTTGCAGATAAAATTAATCTTTAAATTAACAACATACAAATACCTATCAAAAATGAGGCCAGAAATCTTGGTTTGATTCTTCATAGTACCTTTCGCTTCAAGAGTCACGTTACTAGATGTGTAAGAACTCCTGCCAATTTAAAGTTAATTTATCCCCATAGTCGTTATTTGAGTGTGGCTACTAAGCGACTACTATGTGACTCTTTGGTGCTTTCTCACTTCGCTTTTGCATCTGAAGTTTTGGTCATGTTTAACATTGAATACTCTCGCGCATACAAACGGTACAGAATTCTTGTCTGCGACTGATTTTCGCATCCGAAAATATGATCATGTGTCGCATAAGTTGCGCGAAGTTCATTGGCTAAATATGAGTGCCATAAGGAAATTGTCAATGGCCTGTCTGTTCCACAAGATCCTTTTAAATAAAGAGCCAAGTTATTTATTAAACAAAATTCATTTTCGTACGGATATACATCATTTAAATATTCGTTTTAAAGGTACCCTGATGCCTACGATCCATCGCTCTGCGCTTTTTGAAAGATCTTATTCTTATCAGGTAGCGAAATTGTATAACGGAATTTGCTAACTTTCAAGTACAAATTCAGACAGCATCTGTTGATGCACTCGTTTTAGGATGGGTACTTAGATATTTTTCTTTTAATATAGATATTTTTTTTTCTTTCTAAATTACATACATCTTATGTTTTTGTTATGGGTCAATTTCAAGAACCATCACAGAATAGTAATTTAAGTTAGTTATAGGGATTTGTTCTTCGGATAGAACGACTATGTTATTTGTTTGTCAGGTTGCACTGGGAGATCAAAGCTAGTTACTAGCATTTGAAGTGCATCCTGTGGTTTCTTTTTCGGTATTTAATTTTGTTAATACATGTTTTCTTTGTTTTGTTTGTATCTGTAAATATCGGAAAGAAATAAACTATTATTATTATTATAAAATAACATTTTTACTAATCACAGTCTCTTTTCATATTTCAGGCGAGACATGTGTCCATGTAGCAGCCATTAACGGTCACATTGACGTACTGAAACACCTAGTTTGGTACGGCGCAGATATCAACGCTAGAGAAGGCAAGACCGGATACACAGCTCTTCACATAGCGATTCAGAAAGGCGACGAACGATTGATGAACTTCTTACTGATGGACTGCAAGAAGTTAGACGTGGAAATAGAAACGTACGGAGGTCGTAGCGCCTTGGAACTCGGTTATCCCGTGAAACAGTGGATAGAGAGCGCCCTAAGAGACCGGGGCATCCCCTCGCCTTACATCAGCGAAGATGAATACGATGAGGACGACTCTGACGAAGACGTAGGTATTATCATACATGTATTTTAAAAAAAAAAATCTGTTTGATTTGGATTTGGAAGGTTTCAATATATTTTTATTTTGGGAATAGAAATGTTTTTCTTTTGAAATCCTTTTCAAATTTTTTTAACGTGCGCAAACTGAGAAAAGCGGTTTTCTATATGTACTTTTTCTTCTCTGTTCCAGATGTTATATGAGGCAACGAGCATGCTAAACCAAAGTTTAGTTATCGGAGCTAGTGCCTAAAAGATAGTTAAATACAAAAGTAAATTCTGCTCGGGAGGCAAAATCAGCAGAAGATAATGGAATGAACAGAACGCGGAAGACATATGAAGTGCCTTCAAGTTATAAAGCTGAGAATTACAAGAATGCGAATGCGCGAAAAGAATGTTGCCAAATATCAACATACTATGTAGAAAAAAAATAAAATAAACTGCTGTGATTATGAATTAATAATAATAATAAAAATAAAAAAAGGGCATTTATAACACTAATGCCAGCGCAAATACGAGATTTATAACGAGCGGCAAAAGGCGTTAAGGACGCCCATAGACTGCTCTTATAATATCATATTGTTTGATTAACTTTAAACAACATGATATAATAATAAATACGTTGTACGTGTGTGTTTAATTAATTGTATTATCATATTTTCTATTACGTGTGACGAAAATGAAATGTATTTGAAACCACCCCTTGTAAATATCTATAATGTATTATTATTCCCAAATATATCGTTGTTTTTATCACATGTAACGGGGAATTTTCTATTTTCGGTGAGTTTTCTTCACTCGTCTAGTATAAAGTTACTATAATAAAATAAGGAAAAGAAAGACTAGCGGTTAAAAAAGTAATGTGTTCTACATAAATTATATTTTAGCATATACTAGAATTGTTGTATTTATTATTATTGTTTTATTAGGAAATTAATTGCGCTAATGTTTAAGAAAATCGGTCACACTCACTCTCATTTCTGTGTACATAATTTATGTAATAGACATCTTCCAACATAATTTCTTATCAAATTTCATTTAAATATAATTTTCCTTTTTATGTTGTTGCGTTCTTTATTTCACACCCTGTTTGTCTCGTTTATTTTGTCCTTTTATAAGGTGTAAAAGCTTCTAAAATAGTTTTAAATCTATTTTCGTGAGGCAAAACGACTAAAGAAAAAAAATGATCGAAATTTCAATAAAGAGTAACATACTATCGTCAAAAACACCAAATAGAAATTAGTATATTGAAATGTTAAGTGTACCAATATCTCGAACTGTTGATCTTAAATCACTATTTCCAATCAGAAAACTAGAAACTACTGAAGCTCATACAAAATATTCAAGCTCCTTATTACTCAGAATCATAATGAATCAAAAAAAACTAAATGCCAGCTATATAGTAAGTAGGTAAGTAGATACATGGATGTATACATACTGCTGTGTACTGGCTGAATTAATTGAAAAAGTAAAATGAAAATGGCAAACAATGATTCACAAAAGTACGTGTACTCACGCTAACAGTCGACCAAGGAACTGCCTGACAAAACTCTACAATGGTATTCTTACAACAATCACGCAAACGCTGAATTTACCGACAAAATCTAGTAGAACAAACATTAAATCGAACTAGCAAACGCTAGACATCTTAAAGAAAGGAATTAATTTAAAAAAAAACTAAACACTTAATTAAATAAATTTAACAATTAACTCTTTACCTAAATTTATACAAAAATAAACATTATTATGAAAATTTCTCGGTACAATGATTCAGCAAAACGGAAAAATCATGACAAATTACTAGGCAACCTAAAATACACTCGCGAAAAAAGGGATGCCTGCCACAGCAATACGTACTGCTGTGTATTAATTGAAATAAATAAAAAATGCTAAATGATTTTAAAATGAAAAAGTGAAAAACATATTAGCTAGCTTAACGGAAAAGATTTTAAATAAAACAAAAAACTATTAAACCCAGAGTTACCCTCGCGAATTAAAACTTTAATCTAACCACGAAAAGTAAATTGCGAGTAAATGAAATCAGACTTTCTTAATTACACGAAAAATTGAAAAGGTTTAATATAAAATAAAAGAACAGAATTTTTAACCCATTGGTGCCAAAACATTTATTTCAACAAAACAGGCTAAAATACAATTGTGCAGAAAAAAATCCTGAATTGAAGATTCTGGCCTAAATAAAATAAAAACTGCACTAGACTCTAATTTAAAATAGGACAATGCTATTTCCTATGCAAAGCAAAAAAGAAAAGTTTTTATTTGTCCAGGAAGATTATTCAATACACAAAAGCTTTGAATTTCTATCCACGTGGTTTCACAAATTAAAATAATCTAAGCGTGGACAAATGCTAGAAATTTACAAAAATGAAAAAGCTAAATGATAGAAAAAGTGCTTCTACTCACCCAAACTAGGTGACAAGAAAAATTAAAAATGATGCAGCAAAATAGATTAAAAGAAAAATTAACTCTTACAAAATATAAATGAGAAAAAAAACTAAATAAATCTCTAACAAACAAATATAATTGATTCCTGTATCTCACAAGTCTACACTTCAATACATTAACAATTATTACAATAATTATTCCTTGATTGACTATATTAAAGAATAAAGTTAAAATTTGCATAACAAAATGGCAACAATTATTTAAGAAAAACGTCTACTTACATCAATAGTCGAACAAGAAAGTCTTTAACAAAATCCTACAACTGTTTTACCTACAAAAATCACTTTCAAAATTCGTACAACGCAGACGTAGAACATTACAATGAGAATATTAAATAGAATACGCATAAAATCAACACAAGCGAACAATAGACATTTGAATGACTGGATTAATTAAAAATCTTAACACTATATAATTAAGATCATGCAATAAACTCTTAAACTGAACTTATATAAAATTGTGAAAATTCAATTGAAAATCAGCTGTACGGACAACAACCATAATATGCAACTCAAAATACACCTCAGCGATGAAAGGGTTGCATGGGTCACGGAGTCTAAAACCACAGCAGTACGTAAACAGAGAATATCTAAACAACAATTTTATCTGACGTAAGTAAAAAAATAAATAAATCACTTGTATTAGGTTATTTGCAAAGTTTGCAGTAACAGATACAACTTACTCAAATTCCAGAAACAATATACGATATAGAAATTTTTCTTCAATAATTATTAATAATTAATTACAAAGAAGGTAAACATAATGTACCATCGAAGACAAAAGTCTTGACTCAAACTTAAAGAGAGAAATACTGAATTGCTGAAGAAACTCCAATGATTCTATCTCTATGTATGTCAACACTTTTGTATTTCATAAGTACATATATTTAATTATAATTTCTTCTTATAGAGAAAATAGCATAGACAATACGTATCCGTTTTTATCTTTTGTGAACTGTATAAAAGCGCAACTTTCTATCTTTTGCGATGTTGCCGTCACTAATAATCTAGTTTAAATTGGCCATAATTATTTTTAGTAACTTTAACATAAAGGTATTAAAATTACTAATCAGGAAATAAAAAATCACAGGTCACACTCCAATGTTGAAATAAACGAAAATATTTGCGGGAAATTGTGTTTTTATGGAAAAAGTGAATTCATTTGCGTATTTTATCCAGGTTTTATGTCGGTAACGCTGTTTGCGTTTATGAATAATATGCTGTCATCGTCCTGTCGAATCATAAGATTTACATTAAATTAAATTTTACAGCCACAGACCTGATAGACTGCTAAATAACCGTCATTACTGCGCACCATCAACATCTAGCCGGACATCTTGGAGCACAGGCGTCATCATCACGCGTCATGCTTACGTTTCTTTACGTTTAGTTAGTACCTTTCTAGGGAGTATTTGCGTTAAAATGTTTATTAGTTGGTTAAATCAAAGTAGTATAGTGTAACCAAATTACAAATGTGACTAGTGGGGTATATTACCTAACCTTGCAGTTTAATTGTTTTGTTTGTTTACTTTTTTGTTTTTTGCTTTTACGGTGTATTTCTAATATGTATATTATTCATATTTCTATTATACGACTAAGCTTGTGAAGTATGCTATATATAGGTATTAATAAAGATACAAAGCAAATCAAAGAAAAGAATTAAGTACAAAACTAATATTATTTAATCATCAGTAAATTGGACAGCAAACACTCTGGTTGATTATTTACTCTTGAAGAAAACATACATTACATTGTTACGGCAGATTCAGATTCCACTCTCAAACAACTTTCATTAGATTTTATCCTGCGTATTTTTATATGGCGTTAAAAGAATGCGTCTCTTTTATTATTTTTATTAAACCCCTTTGGATAGTGGATACTAAGTTAAGAAATGGTTTTAGAACACTACCTCCCAGTAAACCAAATTCAAATTTCCCGCAATTATATTTAGTAACTTCAACTTAAAGGTATTCAAATAACTATTAATGTAATACAAAATCGTAGGTAATTTCATGCTTTAATGCTGAAGTTACTAAAATTAATTGCGGGAAATTTGAATTTGGTTTAGTGGGCTGTGTTATCTTTGTTGATTGAAGAATGCGCAAAAAGTTGACATGCGGAAATTATCTGTAGCTCTAAATTGCCCACAACTTTAATAAAACAAAAACACAGTTTTAATATTTAAAATACACAGGTTAAAATCTAACACGATAGATGCTGTGCTGAAGTTTTTGAAGGTCTTTTTAACTTGATTTATTTGAATACAATATACGCTGTATCGACTTCACCGATGACGTCTGTGTACCAACATGGCGCATTTCAATTTATGGCAGTTTTGAGCTCAATATCAGCACTCTATTATTGCTTGTTTACACCAGATTCCGTGTAAGCAGCGACATCTGTGTGATATTTGAAAACTACTTTCTTGCCACATCAAAACAATATTTATGGCGGGCTCGACTGATCTTAGCCTGGTTTATACCAAAATTACGAAACCAAATAATTGTGCAACTCAAAGAACGAATAAGAAGTGAAATACGACTTTGAAAAAGCTAATAATTCTAAAAAGGAAAACTGTTCAATTGGAATAATTTTAGAAAATATTAACGGCGCTGTGGCGCCAGTAGTGAACACGTGCAACTCATGGCCACAAGCCGTGTAAAGGCCGTTTTACACCTAGTTATTTATTGCGCAATTTATTGGCCGATTTAAAATTTTACATGTATAACACGTATTTAATCCGTGTTAAATTTTAAATCGGCCAATAAATTGCGCCATAAATAGGGGGTGTAAAACGGCCTTAAAGCAAACTATCAAAGCTTGTTTAAATATATGGTCAAAATCATTAAGCAGGTCATCTTTAACGTGTTTGAAAACCAAAAGATGTCGCTGCGATAAGTAATATAATCATAAAATAACCTAATATAATTTACGATCAAGATTTTTCATTCTATTGTCACAGATGTCTTACGAAAGATCAGTCAAATATAGGCAATAGGTAATAAACACACTTCTTATTTTTATAGCGTAAATGTTAGGCACTAAGTAGGTTTTTGTGTTGGAAGTAATTTTAAAATTAACCACGAAGTCCAACTAAGTTTTCGTACTAAGCATTGATTGAGATGATTAACAATTATACGTTTAGTTTCTCAACAATAAAAGACAACTACGACAGAAAGCAAGCAACATCAGTATCGGTACCGATACACAATATCGTCAGAAATGTGTGATGCAAGAATGTATCAGTATCGCCACTAAAGAATCGATACAGTGTGCTAATATTAAAGCATCGATCGCGTCTATGATCATAAGAGCAGTAGATAGTTGATCTTTTTAAATCTATTGATGAGTGCTTTTATCATTTTTTTGATAATGAATTACACACTCAACTTTAATTGGAAACCGTCACCTATGTGAATACAAGGCTCTAGACGCAAAAAAGTCAGATAATTTTTGCCGTTAGACCGAAAAATACGAACCTGCGGATTAGTAAATATTATAATGGCTGGTATGTACAAAAGAAATCTTAAACGGTTCTCACAAAAGATATATACCTGTAACACAAGATCTATACTGCTATATAAAAAAAATCTAATTACCTAACTGTTGCTTGTTATGAAAATTCGTTTATAGCATTGTAGTTTATACAATGTACAGTATTTAGCACCATCAAAGCGTCGAGCTGTTCGTTCGAGTGCTAAAAAATAATGTACAATATATTCAAAAATTCCACAGGTATACAAGTTCCAGAAGTAGCTTGCCACCAAGTTATAAAAACCATATAAGTAAAAAAAAAGATCTTACCTAAGAATGGTCTCTATTTACGAACTCTGGTTTTAGGTAGATTTTGACCGCACTGAAATTTAAATGTAAAAAAACGAATAACCTGTTGATAGTGAAGTAAACTTAATTTGTAACCGTTTTTTTTTATGTACTTAGCGAAATCTAGCGGCAACTAACAAAATATACAGTCAATAAAATTTGGTTTGAAACTTGAGTAAGAAATATATGGATTGTTAGATATATACGTACAAAGCGTTACGCATAATATGAGATAAAAGCAAAAGTAAACTTGGACGAGCAGAAATGAAATTATAAGTTTATTTTGATTTATTTTTAGCCCGTACATAATCAGAAAAATAGTGTAGACTAATTTGGTGTACAATTGAATGTAAAGATATTCCTTGTAGGCATATCCCTTGTGCAAATCGAACGAACTTGAGTGAAAAATTTGTTGACATTCACCATTAAGAGGGGGTTAGAATTTTCTGGAACATTTGCCAGTAATCGTGTTTCTTGTTTGTGTCGCGTTGTGTATTGACATTACCGCATTCGAAGTGCCGGTATTATGGATCAGGTAATTGTAAATCTTACTTTGGTATTTTTAGTATTTACTTATTAAATTATGGTGCAGGTTAACGCTTTAAAAGATAAAGGCAATGCCGCGCTTAGTGCAAATAAAATCGACGAAGCTATTCAATGTTATACAGAGGCTATTAACTTAGATCCTAATAACCATGTGCTTTATTCGAATCGATCCGCCGCATTTGCGAAGGCAAATAAATATGATAGGGCACTTGATGATGCAGAAAAAACTGTGACATTAAAACCCGATTGGTCTAAAGGTTATTCTAGAAAAGGTAGTGCTTTAGCGTATTTAGGTAGAATCGATGAATCAATTGCAACTTACGAAGCCGGCCTTCAAATTGATCCTGACAACACTCAATTGAGGGATGGTTTAGCTGAAGTACGTGCGCAAAGAGCACAGAGCAGAGGCTTCAATAACCCATTTGCAATGCCGGATACGATAAATAAACTAAGAGCGAATCCTGTAACCAGAGCATACCTTGATGATCCTGAATATCTGAAATTGTTACAACAATTGCAAAGCGATCCGTCAAAATTAGGACAAAAGTTACAGGATCCTCGTATCCTCAACACATTTTCTGTGCTTCTAGAGGGTATGGATGCAGGTGAACCGATGGAAACTGAGCCATCGTATAATCCTCAGAAAAATAGGCAAGAAAAGAAACCAGAACCTAAGAAAGAACCAGAACCTGATTTACCGGAAAATAAAAGGCTTGCCAAAAATGAGAAGGAATTAGGGAATGAAGCATATAAAAAAAAGGACTTCGAAACAGCAATTGTACATTATAATAAAGCCAAAGAGCATGATCCAACTGATATAACCTTCTTTAATAATTTAGCGGCTGTTTATTTTGAGCAAAAAGTATACGATAAATGCATTAGCGAGTGTGAGAAAGGCATCGAAGTTGGTAGGGAGAATCGTGCTGACTTCAAGCTGATTGCTAAAGCTTTTACTAGAATAGGAAATGCTTATAAGAAATTGAAAGATTACAAACAAGCCAAGGTTTATTATGAAAAGTCCATGTCTGAGCATAGAACACCAGAAATGAAAAGTTTGATATCGGAATTAGATAAAATAATTAGGGAAGAAGAAAGGAAAGCTTACATAGATCCAACTAAAGCTGAAGAAGAAAAGGAAAAAGGTAAGTCGTCTAATTCAAATTAAATTTATTTTGTAGTTATGCAGCGAGAATTTAACTATCTTATTGTAATTTCGAAATATTATGTAATTTCTTCAGATTATACTTGTGCAATGTTTTTTTGTTTTTCTATTCAAACTTAGTGTCGAACACAGACTAGTTCATTTTTCACAGGGATAGTGTTGGTACTTGGGAAAGCATATAACTGTGCTGTAAAAGTTTGTTAATAAAGATCTTCTAAAATTAATTTATTAGTTTTTGGGAATTAGTGCATTAAATAAAAGCAAATGTTGATTTTGTTATGGCCTTTATACTGGCAGAGTGTTGGGGTTACTTCGTATCTTTATTCTTTTGTTTTCTCATGTTTGCTATCAATTTCCTTTTCCTATCTTTGGACATTTCTTTTGTTAAGTCAATGTTCTCATCTTTTCGCAATATATTGTCTATTCCTTTGCATTTTCCATCTGGAAATCAAACAATGAATACTTTTTAATCACTTATTTCAATTAACTATTGCATTGTTTAAGTATATCTAGTTAGTCAACGTAATGCATTTTCGGAAAAATAAAATATTGCTCTGGGAAGTGGCGCACTGCTATCGGTCAATGTATATTGATTTGGAAATCTCGTTCATAGTGAAGACAGATTTCTGTGTTTTATCCATATGCGGAACCGACAGAATCCGTATCGGTGATTTACTAGTATTGGCGAATTGTGTGGCCTGGGAAAAGGGAGGTGGATGCATGTGACGCTGTGATGACGCACCTCGCGATAATTCTCGTGTTTGTTTACATTAGAAGATTAGAATTCTGATGTATTCTGCTATAAGTAAAAAGAAATTGAAAGTATATTGCAAGGCTCGTTCTTTTGACAAAACATTAATTGAACAATTTTCTAAATTTAGTTTTTTCTTATAAGAATAAAATATTTAACTTAAAACAAAAAAAATCACTGAAAGAGAAAAGTTAAATCTAAAAAGGACGAAAATTTGCCGATAAAAACAAACATTAATCTACTTCCTAATTTTTATTTTCTTAGTTTTTAAATAATAAGTTGTTTTGTTAACTTAATTTACTTATGTTTATGTTTATAAATAATCAGAAAATGTTTGTTTAATTAAGAAGAATAAGTATATAGTTTGATAATATATAATCTGTAGTTCGATGGCCTTTTATATTTAAAATTTTTAACAAAACGCGGGTTTTTAGTTCGAACGTATATACGAAATCTTCTTCTCCTCCTCTCTTCTATTGTTATATTCGCTTCTCTCGTGTATAGCGGTACTATCGCTAACTTCAACTGTGTAAAGGCGGGAATTTGAAATTTAAATGTAGCCTACTATAAATCGTTATTTTCTTTACATGTATGTACCATTTTACTTTACTTTTGACTTTTTCTTAGTTCTAATTTAATGTATTAGGTACTCTATGTATATAGTTTTCTTATATTCACAAAACATTTTTATTTGATTGACTTTCTCTTGAGCGACTGAAAAGTTACGAGGTAACCTTTGGGGGCAACATCCTATATAACGCGTCATCATGTATGCTGTTTTTAATAGCTTGTTTATTTGTGTGCTTGGAGCAGTATCTACTGACGTCATCAGAGTAACTTGAGAGCGTCTCAGAGTTGATTTAAGATGGTACAAACAAACGCGCTCGACTGCAAATATAACCTTAATTTTATTAGTTACTATTGTCAAATTGTCACAGCTATATGAATAGGAAAAGTAAAAGTAATTTCTCAAACTAATGAATCTAGACTACAATAAAAATGCATCATATACTAGTATTTATGTACCTACCAAGTGAAGTTTTTAAAATATAATGATCGTTCTTTACATCAATCACATTGGTGTCATTATATTATCCATATCGTGCATATTTGATGCAGGTATAAATCGGATTACATTTACAAACGACAGTTTACAATACGGTGTTAGTGCGATTAGGTTATGTTGTACAAATTGCTCGTAATTGCTCGGACGTCGGATCGCGAGCAGAAAGAGGAACCTCTTTGTGATCTGGATTTGCTTGCTCTAAACAAACAAACACGCACAAATCATGCTCTAAATCGCGATTTGTACTCCCAAACTACATATTTATTTTTATAATGAAAAACGAATTTCTATTATTGCAATAGTAAACATAAGTAAATCAAATAAAAAATATTATATAAATATAACACAAAACTTAGAACTACACACATATATTGAGCATAACATTAAATTAGAAACTAAGAAAAAGTAAAGTAAAATAGTAAAAAAATGACGATTAATATATTATCAAACTAAATATTTATTCTTCCTAATAAAACAAACATTTCAATGTAAACACGAGAATTATCGCTTGGCACGTCATAACAGCGTCATCGCCTATCCACCCTCTCTTTTCTTCGGCGCTTGCAATGCTATTGCAATTAAATATTTTGCCGACACGTTAAGAGGGCCATCTTGTATGTATAGTCTTAACTATAAAAGCTTATATTTAAATCGAGATTGGGCACCAACGCCCGTGCTGCCATCTCCCGCTTTTGTCCAAACTGTTCAAAAATCCGTTAACTATTTTGTCCATAAGGTTGACTAACTAGTATGTATATAAACAATGCTATTAGTCAAAACCGTACATATTTTTATGTATTTTTATTTATTAATTTTTAGTAACTAGTCATTTTAAAACAGCTCTAAAATATGTCTTCAATAGTACAAAATAACACCAATAAAATTATCTTCTCACAAACATAACGCTTACGTAGCTCAATCTAACAGTATTTTTCTTATTATTTGGTATTTAACAAACAAATTGAAAAAAAAAGACAATTTTTCAATGGTCATTTATTAAGAGTTAGTAAAAAAAAAACATTGACATTCTTGATGACTTGAAAGTGCATTTCTTCGATAAGCCTTTTTGCGACAGTTATATTTTTGGAATTCTTGTCCTCCAATCAACCGACAACTTCTCGAAGATTCGCTTCTTTATCTTTATCAACTTCTTTTATCTTTATAAAATCTTCAGAGCAGTGAGGGAAACTGATTGTGTATGTAAACTGCTTTAGTACTCCAATTTTGGTACCCAGTTGGTAAAACTCATTGTTCTTTACGTCCACCACAACTGCAATTATGTTTTTCGGATCAGTTTTAGCTCAGTGAATGTCGGGTACTTTCATCAGTCTTACATTTTGGCCAACTTTCACATTTGGATATTTATCAGCTGACATAGCTTTCATTCTTTCAACTTGGTTTCCAAATACCATTTTTTTTTTTTCTTATTGTATGAGCAGATTCTATCCTTTTCGGTATTGGATCTTCTTGAGCATTGAGTTGCGTTTTCTGTCTCTGAATCGTTACATTGGTATTATTGGTTACTTGTTTCTTCATCTTTTCAGTTATCATTCAGTTTTCTTGTGTTTTGTTCCTCACATTGTTCACTGTTTAAATCCTCTTCTGACTCATTTTCAACAAGCTTGTCTTTCTTTCATTACATTTTTGACGTTAATATTTTGTCCTGTATTAATTGCGAATGCAACAAATTCTCTAAATCTTCTTCAGATCTTAATAGTCCAATCATATCTTTAGAAATTATTGACGTCGCAATGGCCATTTACGTTGGACTACCAAACATTGTTTCGTAGGGAAGCATTTAATTACTTCGTGATATGCTCTATTTTTCATAGCGTAGATGAATTTCAAGCCCTCTGACACTGACTATTGATTGGTTTCAATCCACGTGCTGAGCATATTCTCGACATCTTGATTGCCACGCTCCACTGATCTTTGACTTAGGCTATGTCTTGGCTTTCCATGTACGGATTTTAATATCTGTCCACATAGAACATGTTTATATATTGAGTTCTGCTTTGTGGTCACTTTTCTGCCCTATATCCTAAAAGCCCTTAAGTCTGCTGTCACTGCATCTAATCGTTTCTTCTTCGGCCTACCCCTTTTCTTTTTTCCCTTCTTCTTCTTTCACTACTTTTCTGGAATATCGTGTGTGCTGGCATCCTGCTTACCTGTCCTAATCCATCTCGTTCCTACTCCAAGTGCCTGCTTTTACCTCCTGTTATTTGGACTTCGCAATATTCTCCTTGATTTCTTCCAAGCTTTTTTTGTTGCTATCTCTTCATGTGCAACCCGTTCATTCCATGTTTCTAACTTCATCTCTTTTTTTTGGTTTGTTCTTATTTTCTCTTGTCCAATAATTTTGTTTAATGTCACTTGCCTTTTTCTTTGCCGTTTTTTTTTTTGGCTAATTTGTGTAAGCTCTTGTTTTTTCTCATTGTCCGGTTTTCTGCCAATGTCGTCATATCATTTGTCTGCTCCGTTGTTTTTACTAGTTGCTCTCTATTACTCCCATTGCCTCCTTTAATTACTATTTCATTATCTCGACTTTTACTGCTTCTACCTTACCGATATTCCCTAAAATTCTTTTTGGACGAATCTTTCCTCTACTGTCAAATCGTTGTCGGATGTATTTCTTTGTCCCATTCAATCTACCTCTTGCTTTCATTATTTCATGTTTTTCTTCGAATGTTTCCAGTCCCGCTTTTATTATTTGGAATCCTTGATCTTTCTTTATTGTGTTAGCTTTCTTGATGTTCACCTGCAGCTTGTCTCGTAAGAACTGTTCTATCCCTTCTTTTTCCAACTTCTCACGTACACTCACCCCCCTTATTATAATATTGTTCCTTCTTTACGTTTCTTATCGTTTTCCTGTTTATCTTCTAATTTCTCGATTCTTTTCGTTAATTGTTTTCTTTCTATCTCCCACTCTGCTTCCTTCCTGTTCTATTCAAGTTTGCTCTTCGTTATTTGTTCCTTTAGCTCTTTTATTTCGTTCTTTAATTCCGCTACTACCAATTCCCTTCAATTCTTCCATCATTTGTGTTTCTTCATTTCCTTCTTTATCTCCTGGGTTTGTACTCCTTTCTTTTCTCTCTTCCTTTTCTCTTCTGTTTCCTTTTCAATGTTTTTCTTCATTTTACTAATATGTCGTCTTTATTCTCTTCTGCTTCGCCGCTCTCTTTCCCGGGTTTCTTATCAGCATTCATATGTCTCGATTAAGACCGGACAATGACTAAGCGTCGATCGCGCGGTGTACTGTAGCTCTACTCGGTTCAAACAACAGCCCGCAAACGACCGCTGCCGCGTCTAGCCGTGTCTTATCCGCTTACCTACCAATTCGCTATCCTCAAGTTGCACGTCACAACTCTGACCTACTTTTTTCGGTTTTCCTTTATGGATATAGTTTTGCAGCGATGCAAAATGCTTTTACCGTTATTAGGAGTTAAAATTGTTATTATTACTTACTTCTGTTGTTATCTTCCTCTTTTTCCCCTTCAATCTATCACCTCTAATCCCTCACTCGCTGTTTTACTATATTGTTGTATTGAATCGCTCGTAAACTTCAACAATATTGAGTGTAATTTACGGAGCGGCTCGCCACGTGTCTACACTTCACTATACTCAGAGCAGAAAACTGACATAGAGCATAAAATTTAAATTACTTAGTTACAAAATTTCCTGCGGCTGTCTACGAGTACAAAATGATGCGCCGAGCACGTTATGACATGTCTTTTTCAACATTTACCGTGTCTTTGAAGTAAATCCTAAGATTTACCAAGTGAATGTTGGTAAAAGTCACGGTGCAAATAATACGGTATGCTCGTTTTGAATCTCAAATTCGTCAAGGCCGGTTAGATGACGTCATTAAGGAGCGTATCGAAAATAATAAAACACATATATGATAAATAGCAAAATGTTAAATCCAAATTATTCAACAACTACCAATTAACGTAATTCAAATGCAGCTTTGCTTTAAGAAAGCCCGTTTAAGTTGAAATTTACTTTATCTATCTTGTCGCCATCTAATAGCGCTCGTGTTTATTTCTATAATTGTAGCGAATTTCCTATGTGTTTAGAAAGTGTTTTCGTGGTTTTTCTAGAAAATTGAATCGTGAAAACACCTTAACGCTTTTAAAATATGTTCCCTAACCCTGTCCGGATTTTCTAAACTTATCTTTCGCATTAATAAACCCTCACGGTCGAAATCGATTTAATATATAAATAATTAATATGTGTTCAATTTATGCTCCCTTGTGACGTAACTTCCATATGCGCGTAAGCATACCGTATTATTTGTACCGTGGTAAAAGTTTGAAATGAGTGATGATCACAAAACTGCTCGAACTTTTATAGTAACATATACACCACATCAGATGGTGATGTCAGTGGTGACAAATCTATCAAACGTTTCCTATAGTATATGCAAAGATAATCATATTTTGTAGTTGGAATTTATAATAGCGTTGTTGTTTCAATTGTATTTACTGTGAAAAGAACCTTGAACCTCTTAAAGGAAATTCCAATTAGATAATTCATTTTTCAGGTAACGATTTATTTAAAAAAGGAGACTATGCTACTGCCGTCAAACACTATACAGAGGCGATTAAACGTAATCCAGATGATGCTAAACTATACAGTAACCGAGCTGCCTGCTACACAAAACTAGCTGCCTTTGACCTTGGACTTAAGGATTGTGATAAATGCGTAGAATTAGATCCTAAATTTATAAAAGGTTGGATACGCAAAGGACATATTTTGCAGGTATGGTTTTAGATATTTTTGAGTTAAATCTCTATATTTTTAATGCCAATCAGTTTGTTAAGAGCAATGTTTTCATTTCAGGTAATGCAACAATCTAGCAAAGCAATTTCGGCGTTCCAAAAAGCTTTAGAATTAGATCCCAATAATCAAGAAGCCGTTCAGGGCTATAAGCAGTGCACTCTAGATAACGCGAACATAGGAAGAGATCCGGAAAAGATCCGTCAGAGGGCGATGGCGGACCGGAGGTCCAATCGATCTTGAGGGATCCGGCGATGAGAATGATCCTGGAACAAATGCAAAACGATCCGAGGGCGTTACAGGATCACCTTAAGAATCCAGACATCGCTGCCAAAATACAAAAACTTTTGGAATCCGGTCTTATCGCCATTCATTAATTCAATTTTCTCCTTACGAATTTTTTGAAGCAGTTTTAATTTCTTTTTTTATGATATTCGTATGTCGGTTATTATTACATCGTATGAACATTAATTCTACTTAATTACTATTAAAGTAATTTACTTGTTTAGGTAGATTATTTTAATTGGATACCTATTAATAGCATAATAAAATATTATAGAATATCTGTTCTTTTTTTTTATATTTAATTTTTGGAAGTTTGCTGGATATATCGGGTGTCCCATGGTGGATGGCACACTAGAACTATAAAATAGAGAATCAAACATCAGAATTAGCTCAAATTTTGTATCTGCAAGTTATTCAAAGTGAACTACATTCTAAAAATATTTTCAGAAATACAATTTTGCCGCTTTTATCAATCATGAATATTTCGTTTATTTTAATCTGTATATATTTTTTTCATTATTCATTTTTGTATGACTTTTCTATATGCTACCCATCTTATAATAAATAATTTTTTTTTGGAAAATCCGATCCTTACAAAAATACCAACGTTTTAGTTATTTATAGTAACTAAAAGTGCAAATTTTAAACACAGCTTAACGAAACCTTGGGCTAACCTGACCTAACATTCAATTTAAGTAAAATATACAGGGCGTTTCATAAGTTACGTTAATGGAGTATATGATTTTAAATAATTTTTGTTTGAAACACTCTGTATATTACTCGCTCTTGGCAAGGCTTCATAAATTTGCTTTTCATGAATATAATGTTCCTATACCTATATAAACCTCTGCGATTAGTTATAAGCTTTTTTTTTACTCTCCCTGATTTAATTTGGGCTATGAATCTTTAACAGTCATTCATACGCCGTGTATTTTACAAATGCATGGTATTTTGCTTAGTACTCATCACTAAATATGAATAAATAACGAATATAAATGAATAGAAGTTTTGAACAGATATTTTTCATCACACACAGTCAAGAACACTTACATGAGAAGGAATGCAATATTATAAAATGAACACAAGAAGTGGTCGAGAATGAGAATCCCTTTAAGAGAATTTAAATTTCCCACCACTATTTTCAGTAACTTCAACGTAAAGCATTAAAATAAAACCTATGATGTAGTAAAAATACGTTAGGTAAGTTTATTTTGACGTCGAAGTACACGAGATTGCGGGGCAAATTAAATTTGGCTATGTGGGAATAGCAAACATCAAAGAAATCAAAATAAATAATATCAGGAAAAGTAATTTTTTTTTTATTTCCAAATCTTGTACAGTCGCCGGCATTATTATTTAGCACTCGAACGAATGGCTCGACCGTTATCATATATGAATGAATGTGCCGTTATTGTTTGTAATACAGTTTTAAACCTTTAGGAATTTTATAAGGAAGGAAATGTGCATCGTCATCATGATTTTAATATGATTAGTGTGAACTTTGTAAATGACGCAGAGATTTGTCGTTTTTGACTAACCGTTTCCAAACAACAAAATTTCCCTCCAACAAACTTTATGAAGAAAGTTCCTTTAATTCTCCAAATGCTTGTTGGTGTATTTATGACGTTCATATTAGGTGGTGAGTATGATGTGAGCTGTTTTTGGTTAATAAAAAAGGTTTTGGGTGATTATGAATGATTAGAAAATAAAATATAAGAAGGAAATTATCTAAACATTTACCCCATTATGACACGCATGACGGGAAAAATAACATTCTCTCAGGCACCGTTGAAACGACAAAACTATTTTGATCTGCATAACCCGCGCTCAATCTTAAGCATCTAAATACAATTTTTAATATTGATGTAGCTGTTCCTCTTTATGTTTATATTAGAGTCAACTTTTAAATTGATTAAATTCAAAGCCGGTTAGTTTAGGGATAACGCTCTCACGTGATGTAAGCAACAGTAATCAAGTCGCTTAAATGGCGGTAAAATTTAAAAAAAGGCTGTTCATAACGTTCATTTACAGAGGTAAATTTTGTTCAAACAATGACCAACGACAGAGCTTATGTTATTTCTAGGAAGATAAATTGCAAGTGGGATCATCTCATCATCCAGGTAACAGTTTCTTGTAAATATTTAATACCAAGAAATATTGGATACCTGTAACCTGTAAAGATCTAAAGCCAATAAACTTGTAATTATCTTTTTATTTATTTAGGCTTTTATTTGCGTATGGCTTATTAGAAGGCAAGGAATTCATTTGTATATTGTATAGACAGCAAAAGATTAATCTTATATCAATAGTAATTGTAAAATAAGGAACAGCTAGCAACAAAATTGTATAATAATGATAATAACTACCAGAGTAATGTATAATTACATCTTATTTAATTTTATTCTTGGTTTGCATCCGTAGATGTTTTATGTTATTACCAAAAATAATTGCGGGAAATTTGAATCTTACTTACGGGTTTATCACATAACAGTTAAATATTTAAATTAAACGAATAATGTAGGTATATTGGCAAATAAAATTATAAATGCACGGAAGTTACGAGAAATTATCAGATACTATCGGCAACGCGTTGTATAGCATCACAATTTGCAGCGCCATCGCATGCTGGAAGCAAACAACAAAAACGTTAAGAATCGAACGGATAGGTAGCAGGAGCTTTAGTTTTCCCCGTTATATAACTCGATTCAGCGTGGTCGCCTATTTGCAAGCCGTTTTTGCAATTGGTGTTTATTTTTATTTAACGAAACCGTTCCAGCTGTTATTTAAGTAAATATTTATCGCCAGTTCAAGGTAAGCAGTTTCGGTTTAATCAGCATGTGGCGTAAATTGAGTGGTGCGTATATCCTGTTGTTGTGTATATGTTGGTCTAGCATTCGTTACGTTATCGAAAAATGCACTGCACTTCTGTGAAACCTGATTGTGGTAGTAACAACATTAATTGCAGATTGTAGCGATTCGCCGTTACCTCGGTCATTGCCTTTAAGCTGCGACGTTGTTATGAATGAATAGTTATTAGAAACATCAATAAGTGTGTGTGTGACTCATAAGGAGACTTTTGTGAGTCATTTGTCTCCCTCTGTCTGTGTGTGTGTGCGTGCAACTAGTTGCAAGTGATATTATAGGATAACCAAGGATGCAATAAGGAGTTAACCGCTTTGTTGCTCCGAACGAAGCCCAAGCGAGAATTCTCGCAGGAGTCGTTTAATTGTCAGCTGCTTAAAACAAGTATTCTCGCTTGCAGTGTAGCATGATGTAGCTTATGACAAGTCGTTCCTTGTCTATCACCCCATTGCTACACACTAATATTTTTCATGATTTAACCTTTCAAGACGAAAATATTTGCTCAAGCTATTCGTTTTATTTGCTCTATCGCATGAAAATGTGTTGTTTACCCGAACAGCTGAGTGAAGGATAGATTTTGGCTGTGTTGGAGAACAGTGATAGTTGAAGAAGATTGTGGTGGTTTATAAAATAAAAGTAATGATGGATACTGACGAGGAAATCATGAAGGTAAGGTTAATAAATTTAATCAATTCTAGTGGTATTAAGTGATTTAGTGCATATGCAGTAAGAAAGTGACTTTGAAGAAATCGCTGAAGAGTTAATC
>RXPK01003908.1:0-72601 GCA_004143645.1 Protaetia brevitarsis | reverse complement strand
ATTAAATGTTGTTAACAACAAACGGATTGGAAGGATTTTGTTTCAGCAGAAATAATTAAAAGGATGGCAAAGCGCATGAATGGATTCACCGAAATGACCGTGTTAGGTATGGCTATAATTAGTTAGGAAGCTTTCATAATGATGAGTTTTTTTAATATCGCATCAAAACGTGTTCTAATGATTACATGGGTGTTGATATTAATAAACACCTTAATATTTAGTGAAGTACAATATTTTATTGTAAGTTTCCATAACAATAGGGGCCTTAACTCTAAGATGACTCTGTCGTTATACAGGGTGTTCAAACAGCAGGGAATTTCTCTTTAACTCATAACATATATAACGCAAAATTATTGGGTTTTATACAGAGTTTTCTTTTATTCTTGCACTTTTAAAAGCACCAGTAAATTTTGAAAATAAATAAGATATAACATGTTTTAGGGCTAAACATAAATTTCCAAGATATCGTTGGTTTTCTATAAATTATGTCGCTTACGCTGTAATTTAATTGCCACTTACAATAAATGAATCAATTTTAAAATATCTTAGTACGCACCTACTTACAGCTGCAGGTGTATGTGGCATACAGTGACTAGTGTGTCTGGCACCCGTACATATTCACATATAAGGACCTGTCTGGTCTACAGCACATAGACTTATGCATAGTCAAGCAGAATAAGTAAATCGCACTGCGCTATCAAAATCTACTACTTTACATGAACTTAAGGAGGCACCCCTTTGGGGATGCCATGCGACACCATGGTTCAAAAATTTAACTTAGAAAAAGTATCAGGTTATAGCAGCAAAGAATCCTAAAACATCTCTTTCGGTAAGCTTCAGCGAAGACACAACCGTGTTTCAGGCTGAGGTTGCCGCAGTTTATCATAGAGAAATATGAAGATGGACCGAAAAGCGTCGCCATCTTCTCTGACAACCAGTGTACAGTTAAAGTGATTCGGTCCGAAGGTGTCGACTCTAAGCTAATCTGGGACTTTATAAGTGCCCAAAATGAAGAGGGCACTTAAAGGAAATTAACATTGGCCTGGGTTCCCCAGCCACTCAGGCGTGAGGGGAAAAGAGGCGGCGGTAGATTGGGTCACGCAAGGCTTGTCAAGGTTACTTGATGAAGCAGGTTCTTCTTTTTGGCATTACCAAGGCACAAATTAAGAAGTCCATCAATAAATGGCTACATAGTGATTCTAGAGAGGGGTGTCAAACATCATCAGGAGAGAGACAGCCAAAAGGGTTTCCAGAAGGACGAAGGCCTGCATTCACTGAAGATCTACCGAATAAAGTCAAGAAGACTGTCAAAATGATAGTAGATCCGCTGACCGATCATTGTAGATTAAATAAGCATATGTACAACAGAGGCCTGGTAGATGATGCTACACAATTACATTTACAATCCAACTGATATAATATAGAGAATGTTCCATAAAAAAAAGATAATTCCATTGAATATATTGAGAACTCGAAGCCCAATTGCTTTTCTGTTTTCACCAGTACAATCGCCGCGTAGGAGCCTAGAAACCTGTTCATTTAATCGACTTCATAGCTCCAATAATAACAAAATTAGCAATCGTGGTCATTTAAAATAGTTTAGCCCCCGTCTTACAAACATTCGTTACACTGAAAATCCTCAAAGAAAGCTCTTTAGCTGATCCTAACCTTGGTTGTGTTTCCACGCGAAGCACTTTATTCTAGACGATCGACGAAACGATAACCTCTTCCATAATTTGACACGCACGAGTTAAAACAATTAGAACCTCATGTCACACCGACTAATCATCGATAATTTAACACAATGGTAGTAGTTACCTTATCCGTCACCATCGTAGAAAGTTGTAGCGTCCTGTTTTTTGGTTCGTGCATTCATGTCCTGCTGAGCTTTATCTAACGTTAACAATCTATGCAATTAAATATATTAGTGCTTTGCCAGGAAGCACGAAAGGACATGTCGGAAAGTTTCACTCTTATCCAGATGGTTTCTGTAGCACAAATAGCGGAGAACTGTTATTATTTTTCACAGTGCTAGTACCCTTCGATAGCTTAAACTATAATTATCACATATAAAATGATTTAGATACCTTTTATTGGAAATACCTGTGTTTTTTTTTTTGTTTTTTCTAGAAAAAGGTGGGTGAGGTGGCGAATATTTTGTAAGCTCAGTTAACCTTAAAATGGTTTTTCTTGTGTTTGCACAAGTTGAGATATCGTGTTAACAGAAAGTTAATAAACTACAACAAAAAAGGTAAGCATTTCTAGATTTTAACAACTAAGAGAATCAAGTTGGCCACCTATCCTTATTCATCTTGGTGAGGTGACTAATCGAATAACAATAATAATTGGAAGTTACCATATTGTATTTCCTTCTTCATCATACACAAATTCAATCTCATGGAGACTACTAACAAATATGAGTGAGTTAAAATAAACAGAAAAAGACATTCCATCAATTTGACTATGTTTTCATACTTCATTACATACGCTTTCTTTATCAGTTTTGTATTCATAGCGATCTACTTTCTCTAGCAATTTTAATCCATAAAATTTACTTCTTCCTTTGGTGATTTTCTTAGCTGCTTGTCTTTGCAACTGTGGTCCTTTCAAGAGAGGTTAATGCAGTAGCCAGAGCTTTTACTCGTTTTCTTTTTTGGGTGTGGTAAATATGGGAATAGAGGTAATTTTCCATATCTTTTAAATCTGAAGCATATATATCTGCCACCGAAATAATGCCTCGAACTTCTGTGTTTGTACATTTGCATTGTGATATTCTATCTGTTAGAGAATTTTGCAGGTTGATTACATGCCGGTTCAGAACCTAATTCACAATTTGCTTCAAGATCTCCAAATTAATCAGATAATGTCAGCATGTTCAACTATCCAATTAGAATTCCAGAGAAACATTTTTGATGATGATTTTGAAAGTTAATACCGCATTCCCAGAAGTGGGAATGAAGAAGAACTTATATTGCTCAACTTTGGATTAGAAGTTTGCTGAACTCAATCGTCCTATTTCTCGTCTCCAATTTTTATTTTTTGCACGATTAGTAGAAAAAACAGAATCAAGTGGTTGCAAAAAGTGAATGGTGTGTTGGGGTAGGCGTAGTAAAATGAATTGGCTTCTAGCGTTTGTAAAAGAGATATAATGAGATGAATGACCATCTAGAATGAATAGTGTTTTGTCTTTACCTAAGCGTGCAAGAAAGTGAAAGTCCATTGCAAGAAGATCGATGTAGCTACATAAATGGGGGATATCATACTTTCGGATCTGGGTGGCGATGAATCCGCCATTCTTTCACCACCTTCAAGGGTAGGAAGATGATAAATATGTGGGTAGGGTGATGTTACACTGCGACCTAAAGGATTTATTGTGATCGAAGGTGATGAAAGAATGGCTGATGCAGGCCTTTAGGCCTGTTTCAGACGAGGTGGTTTAGTTGATTCAACCAAGTTGCCTGGTTTACTGTCAACTAGTTGATTGCCACTAAAGACCTATTGAAGACGCCGAAGCGCATAGGGTAACGTGTGAAAGGGTTTATATCAGTATATCAACTAAACACCTCATCTGAAAGAGATCTAAGGCTCTTGTCCGCTTCGGCGGCTTCAATAGGTCTTCAATGACAATCATCTACTTGAGAATACACTAGGCAACTTAGTTAAATCAACTAAACCGCCTCGTCTGAAACAGGCCTTACTGGTGGACAAAAAAGGTGTTTGCATATAAATAATCTCGCCATCTTATCCTAATGTCAGTGTAAAAAAACGCCTCTTGCTCTATTTTGGCTATAGTATACGTGGGCTACTGTTTACTTGCAACCCGATTTCATTAACATTACAGATAGAACCTTTTTCAAATAATCAATGTTCTTTTACCGTTGCCTGGAGGAGCTTGAAATAATTCGTCACATCTACGTGATTAGAAAATCAGGACCCCCTAACATTAGTTGGAAACGGAAAGAGCGGTAACTTTTTCGCTAAAAATAGCGTGTATTTTCTTTGAATTACATCTCTTCGCTTGACACATACTCCATCATCGTCAACAGAAACATATAAACGTTAGTAATTAATGATACCCATTGGAGTAAATTGGTTTTTATTAGCAACCGCAGAGATTTATCAACGTTAGTAAAACCTCCTTTAAAAATAATATCGTTACCCCAGATGTATATAAAATACTTCCGTGTTAATTTCTTTTCACGTTATCTTAAAAACGTACAGAGAAATATTACTATTGCTGTTATTAATTATACCTGTCAACCTTAAAAAGCAATAATCATTTGTTCGGTGCGCCAAAGATTGATTATCCGTATGCACTTGATGTATTGCGATATCGGAAATGCATTCGCTACTGCGTTATTTTATTACCAACCAAATAGAAATTACACAGAAATAAATCACGAACACCAATTTCCCTTTAATTTTTATTAAAACAAGCAATGTTTTTGTAGATAAAGTAATGTATTGTGTTGGCGTTCGCGTAAATTTAATATAAAATAATGAAGACAACTTTAGGGTGATAAATGTACAGTTGTGGTTTAATTTTGTCGTGCTACAGAACCGGCAAAATATACATGTACGTGTATAAGTATGTACTTACGCTGCCTACATACATTTATACAAATATACACTTGTTGGATGTCCAAATGTAAACGCATAAAAACAAAGGGTTTCGCTTAACGCAAACTGGAAACATAGAAACTTATAGTGCATAAAAAAAAAAAAGCTGGAATAAACTGGCGATTATATCATCTTTAACACTCCCCGCTTCTCAACAAGAAATTCAATTCTTTATTTTATTTTATTTTTTCTAAATTAACTAAACTCACTGTAACTAGGTCAAAACTAGTTAGGGACTGCAAACAATCCCTCAATGCACTGGCACGAGACAACACGGTGTCTCTGATTTGGGTGCCGGGACATGAGGATATAAAGGGCAACGTAATAGCCGATGAACTTGCCAAGGAGGGCTCTAAGAGACACTTCATGGGTCCAGAGCCCGTATGTGGGATTACTAAAGATTCCGCAAGAAGGGAGATCTGGACCTGGTTAGATAAAGAAAGTACAAAGAAATGAAGGTCGACTGAAGGTCAACTACATACCAAAACGTTGATAGGGGATGGGGATGGTAGTTTCTCTGATAACCTACTCAAGCGCAGTAAGAAAGAAGTTAAAACCATTACTGGGTTGGTAACTGGACACTGTCCTCTGAAAAAGCATCTATACAACACAGGCCGTGTAAGCGAACCGTGGTGTAGAAGATGCGAATTACAGGAGGAAACGAGTTTACATGTAATCTGCACATGTGAGGAACTAAAGGTACTCAGGCAGAAATATTTCGGGAGAGATCTATTGGATCCCTCGAAGGTCCTCAAGTTTCCACTGGGCAAGATACTGGGCTTTATAGAGCACACCAAGCTGCTCGAGTGGAAAGAAGAGAATCAATAGGGATGGTACAATGAGCACCAAGCTCAAGTGCCCGGACATCAAGTGCCCACCCTAACTTGAATGAATGAATGAATGAAAATAACTAAACTCAATGTTATAAATCGTTAGGCTTTAATTTCATCTTCATCTTCATCTTCAGAAGAGCGACAATTTGAAATTTGTTTTATGAGATCGCATTACAGGCTGAACACTTATTGGCTGACTACTATCTTATATAATAGTAATAACAATATATTTTTATTCCGACACTGTCCAATACATATAGGAGAAAAAAAAAAAGAAAACAAAGCGTATAATTAGTACACTGTAGCTCTTTGAGATGTAGAAACACCATAATTCATAATTACATTCTCTCCAGTGTCGCATGCCTAAATGCCTAATGTAATGCATTCGGTCATAAAGCAGTAAGACCTTAACAATTTATAATATAAACCCCTGCTGGAAGAAGTTCCGTTGCAATTAAGATTACAATGTATTTTACGCATGACGGTGCTCTGGGGCATTTTAGTTTAGTTGCTCGCGGGTTTTTGGACAATACGTATCCAGATCGGTGGATAGGACGGGGAGGTCCACAACCGTGGTCCCCTCGGTCTCTAGACTTAAATTCTTTGGACTTTTTTCTCTGGAGTCACCTTAAATCATTAGTTTATACGACTCCCATTAAAAATGTCGATGAACTGGGAAATCGTATTATCGCAGCTTTTCAAACAATTCGAAATACCCCTGGTATTTTAGAACGGACTTGCCAGTCAATACGACGCAGGATAGAAGCTTGTATTGCAATTGGGGGTGGTCATTTTCAACAATTAGTATAAGTTAATTTTGTTATACTAATTATTTTGTTAATTTATAATATAAACATTAATTATGTTAACTTACTATTAAACATTGTACAACTTTAGAACTAAGCGATTTTGGACATGTGTTCTTATGAACTTTTATGATCAAAATAACCTCAGGAATGAGCGCTTAAAGTTTGTCGCATATATTGAGAATCACCCTGTATAGAAGCACAGTATGTAAATTGGGACAGCGCGAAGACCTCACACACACTTTTTTTGATGGATTCATTAAATATAAGTCTATAGGGATATATATTTTTAAGTTAATATAAGCGTTCCGAATATAGTTCGATATCTGCAATCGATATGCGCGTGTATTATCAATGTTAAGGCCAAGAATCTTCATATTTTGTACAATAGGCAACCTAGCATTATCCAGCCTCAGATCCAGTACATTAATAATAATACCACATCTTTTTGTGACCAAACAAAATAACATTAGACTTATCAGAATTCAACGCAAGACTCCATTGAAAAGGGTGGAACTAGTAATATCAGCATAGGCATGGAGTTACAATAGTGTAAACCCTCGAAGAAGGTATAATAAACAATATTGGCTCAATTCCAGAGCCCTGTGGTACTCCCGAAAAAAATCAAGACATGCAGACTTTGAGCCACTGACCTCAACAAACTGCTTACGCTTACTAACACAACTTTCAATCAAAGTTAAAGAATCCATACTAAAGCCACCAGATTTTATTTGGATAAAAGAATAGAATGATCGACCTTGTCAAACACCCTGCTGTAGTTCAATTAAGCTAGGCAAGAGACTACTCCCTCGGCAGTTGCGTCTATGATTTTCATTTATATCACATTAATTATTCTTATATAGTATCATTTAATTGATACAAAATATGAACATATGATAAATACGATATGAATATCATCGCAAAGTAAACTGCATTATAACATTGAGAATTCAATTCATTCCTTCCCCCACCATCCTTCCTATATCCCCATTCAGTTAAGTTTTACAACTTTCTGGTGAGTGTGCTGGCTAGATCTCCACCATTCTCATTTTCCTCGCTGGCTTCGTTTAGCGTAGCTTTTACAGATGTTTTACATTAAACATTCATGGGTTTTGCTAAGATTATTATAATACATTAGTGACATTTTATAGGCATACTAACAATAAGTCCATCGCCGCCTTAGAAGAGATTCTACTGCATTGTTATATCATTCATATTTGAGTGTATTTAAATAGAAAAATGCTTCAGCTTTTCGAATTATCTACATATAATTGAGTTATTAATCAAAATATATATAGCAGTTTTCAAGGTTCTGCTTCTGTTCGTAAAGTTGAAGAACTATGTCTTTCAATATCCAATTGAATGTAGTTATTCCAACACCAAGATTGCACCTCATTGCTGTTGAATTGAGTATGATTTAACCGTCTCGCTTTGGAACATATCTTGCACAACAGTGATCATGTCGATATCGACAAGTTGTCGCCCAAATCAGTGATGTGTATTGGAAAAAAAAGTTACCTTGTAATGGAACCTTACAGAACACCGTCGCAAAGACAAGTCATTTTAGACTGACATCTGTTTAGTGGCCAGAAAAGGTTCAAATAACATAAAGTACACCCCTTTCACCGTAGACCTCCAGTTTTTGTTAAAAGAAGATTGCGTACTTTACTCTGTTTGTCCAGTATCTCATAAATGCAGTTCACAGTACGTTGTTTATAACTTCTCCCTATACAACACCAAATTGTGAATTACTAATGGTATTATCATGGTATCATCATACAAAGAGTAGATCAATATGTTATTCAAAGTATTCTCTTTTGCTTTGTTAAAAACTGCTAAAATGGTGCAATTGAACAGTAGTAATTTTTGTCACTGCCTTTATGAAAACTGTGACGAACTGTGTGTGTGTATATCCATTGATAATTTAACGAGCATGGAAGGTTCGGTACTGCCAACTAGATTTGAGCAAATCTGTAAGTACTAAAATTAATTCCGAGTTAATCATCTAAAGGCGTTAATATTCAGTTGAAGTGTTACTAGGAATAATTAAATATCAATACCTTTACACCCCACCATTAACCAAAGTTTTCCTACAGAAGGGTTCATGGACTAGCATGCGGCAATGCAATTCTCTACAAACGGTTATTACATTGCTCAGTAATCCCAGGATACCGAATTGTTTGCAATTGCATAACAATCTCTTACATCTTCCGAAACATTGCTCTCTTTGCCAATATTAACAACTCCTTTATAGTAACTGTTATGCGCGCGATGTTTGTGCACTATGAGATATGTAAGTGGAGAATTCGATTTTACTGGCTAAATTTACTTACCTCTGGAGCATTTAACATTGCCCAATTTCAATTGCGATCAATAGGAGTTTCGCAAGTCAGTGGTGGATATTGTGGGTAAATTGGATGGTGCTTTGAATTGTTGGGATTTAAAACGGTATTTAAAGCTTAGGTACAAGAAATAATTCTTGACAGCTAGAGCTTTAGGATTTGCATTCGGACTCTTTCAATTTAAACGTACATTCTGTTCATATGCTAAACTAAAAACAAAAACTATTTTTATTTGCAACCACCTGAATTAAAAAAATAATATGTACTTGGTTATATTTTAAGACTCAAAATAATATTTTGACGAAATATGCGTTTCATATCAAAATGTCGGTCGGTAACATCCAAATTCCCTTCTTTATTAAAAATGACACAATATATACATCTCTTAATACTTTGCTTTAGTTTCTGGAAGGGTGTATGTCATTTTAACAGTTTTATAAAAATAAATAAAAGACATTTTCTTGATTTTCAAAATTTTGTTACGAATATTTATAGGTATACCCACCACCTTCGAAATCAACTCTTTGTTCAACATTTGCAGTTTTTTTCGTATCACATTTGCGAACACTGGTTTTGCTTCTCTTTTAACACAACGTTATTTGAATTAAATTGTACTCTATCGAATGTGAAAATGCACTTTTGCCTAAGCTGTCAATCAGACTTATTCATAATGGACCTCGATCATCCCTCGAGATCACCTCGGATCTAGGACAATTAAACCGTTGACGATATGATTGACAGGTATCTGTAAAGGTATTTGCGGTGTGAGTGCCACCTAGTGTTTAGCTATTAGAGATTATCAGTGCTAGTGGCATGTAGCCACATCATCTCCACATGCAGACTTTTAAATATTTTTAATTTTAAATGGGGAGAGATCGAAAGGATAGTGGTGTCAACTTTTATACTGAAAAAGAGATGGTCTATGTCCATATCAATCATTTTGCGTAGCGATGGTACTTCAACAAATTTCGGATTTAAAGTAGGGCTAACGCCATGCAGCTGCAAAAAAATTACCTTCCTTTTGCCGAGAACTACGAAAACAAAAATAGAAAAAAAAAACATTTTATTTATGAAAATCTAATTAATCACAGTTCGTGGTACTACATAAGGTTACCTATTCTAAGTATTGTATGGAATCTTTGACTTCTGGGCGGAGCCCTACATAATAGGAATGAGGCCCTATGAGCTCGCATTTACACCCGTTTGATAACATTTTCAACTGACTTCTAGAATTAGTAACATGTAACTGTGATTCATCTGTGATTTTTCAACAATACCGGTCCACGATGACTGCAACAAATACAAATAAAAAACTTTAACTGATCGTAGCGCCCTCTAATGACGTGTTGTCCTCTTAACGACAAAGTTAGAGATCTCTACAAATTTATCCATTAAACATGGTATCTTTGTAGGACACAAAATTTTTCCGAATGTTCCGATCCTTTTCGTAGAACTTGCATGGTTTCATATTGTTTCACATTGTCTGTGGTCGTTTATTTAGGGGGCTTTCTGTGTACAGGCACTCAAATTTTTAAAGCAGTTACGTATTAGAAGGTAAATGATGAATACCAAAAATGAGTTAAGCAAAACGAAAACTGGAAGACGTATATGGAAAGGACAAAGATTCCTGAAAAGCCAAATTTTGAGAAATCAAGCCAGAATCGACTGCTCTTCCATTTATCATCATCTATTTTGGAGCCTTTTCTGTACAAGCACTAGGATCCAACTGGAGTTCCCATTTCAATGATGAGTCGAGGTAGGTTCCCAGAAATTTAACAGTTTTCGTTGTTGTAATCGGTAATGTGGCTGGCTTATTTTTATGAAAATTTAGCAGTTCTGTTTTGTCTTTATTTAAAATTAATTACTTTTAGCGCACCATTCGCCCATTTTTTCAATCACTTTATCGGCTTTACTCCGCAACTCGACTTCCGTATCGGTCGTTATTATCACTGTCATGTCATCAACGTACTGCTATGGACAGGCTCCCATTTTTCGCGAGTGTATTTTAAGTTGCATAGATTTTGTCTTGTTTACTCCGTCCGTTATGCTGAATCATTGTTCCGAGAATTTTTCACGATTTAATTAATTTAAGTTTGTATAAGTTATAGTTAGAGAGTTAATTGTATGTTTTATTTAATTAAGTGTTAAGTTTTTTTTTTAATTAATTCCTTTCGTTTATGTATCTAGCGGTTGCTAGTTCGATTCAATGCGTTTTCTATTAAATTTTGTCGGTGATTTGTGCGTTTGCGTTGTACGTCTAAGAAAAACGATTGTAGAAGTTTGTTCTAGAGTTCCTTGTTCGATAGTTAACGTGAGTAGACGTATTTTTGTATTTTATTGATGCCATTTTGTAATTCATCTTGATTATAGTAAATTTCGTTTCGTTTCTTTAAAAATTTTGTCATTTTGTAATAATTGTTAATATATTGATGTGTGCACATTATAGATATAAGATCATTTATTATTTTTGTGCAGGAAGTTTTAGTTTAGTTTAGTTGTAATTTTCTCATTTTAGTTTAAAGAGTTATTTTTTTCCGTTTTTCTATTTTGCTGATTCAGTTTTATTTTATCAATGACCTCGGGTTTGGGTGAGTAGAAGAATTGTGCTTGCATTTAGTTTTTCATTCTAGTTAATTACTAGAAATTATCCACGCTTAATTTAGTTTGTTTTAATTTGAAACCACGTGGATTGATATTGGTATATTTAGGATTATCTTCCTGAACAAACAAATCTTTTGTTTTGTATAGAAATAGCATTGTCCTATTGTAATTTTAGAATCAAGTGCAGTTTTTAATTTAGGCCAGAATGTTTGTTAATTATCTTCGTTGGGTTATAAAAATTCTGTTCTTCTATTTTCATTTAAACCTTTTCAATTTTTGGAGTAATTAAGAAAGTCTGATTTCATTAACTCACAATTTATTTTTCGTGGTTAGATTCAAGTTTTAATTTGCTAGGGTAACTCTGAGGTTGATAGTTCTTTTGCGCCCTTTTAAGATTGTAATTCGTTGAGCTAGCTAATTTATTTTTTTTATTTTTCCTTGTTAAATTCATTTTGCAATTTCAATTAATTCAGTCAGTACACAGCAGTACGTTAATTGATCAGTCAATACGAACACGGATTCGACGTTTGGATAAAAATGAAATTATCCACTCCAGTAAATTTTGCCTTACCCCAATCTTGCAAAATTTACTTTTCATAAAATCCAGGTCCACTGAGTCGAACGTTCGTGATAAGTCGAAGAATATTCCCAGCACCAATTTGTTGTCATCGAGGCTTTGGTACGCAAAATTCATGAGATTATACGAAGCAGTTTCTGTCGATCTGCTCTGACGAAAGCCATGTTGCTTATCCGATATGAGGAAATGATTCCCTCCAGACAGACACAATTAAAATGGAAAAGAACAAGAGCGAGTATCGATATCTTCTATTAAAACACTTGACCAATTTACAGTTTCCAGTTAGTGTTTAATGGTTGCTAACTTGTAATTTGTTATCTTCGTATGGCGTATAATTTTAGTGGGCATTCCCGAAATGGAGCCTTTTATAATTGAAGAGACGAGTGGATGAAGTTGCTATGTCGTATTTTAAAAACTGTCTTTTTTGCATGAAAGAAGGTATTTTGTACCCATCTTTCACATAGCACCATCGAAAATTCTAGAAATTCAAGAACACTCGAGTCTTGTGAATGTATCAAGAGGTTATGTTACACTACTTTTGAGAAAAATTACATAAAAAAACTTAATTTCTGAAAAAGTTGGATTTTTTCACATAACACCTTCATCTACTCGTGTATTAAGTCAAGAGCGCTAATGGATGTACCACGTCTGCTGATGAATACTCTTGTTGGGCTGGTGCAGATGTTTTGCTTGGTGCAGTTCATGATCTTCTAGCAGATCTTTTATGCTATATATGCTTTCCGTTTAAAAGAGCTGGCAGAGCAAGCACACAATGAAGGTGTAACAAATTACGAATAGGTAGAATATAAAAGCACGCTGAATATTCACGCATGCATGCTGCTTCCTCTGCAGCAATTCCCAAAACTGTTTGCGTACAGCTTTTTTAGGAATGTGTAACGATCTATAGACGGTTGCACGTGCAAGTTTATTCGTTTACCTTGTTCGCATAGATTTCGTAAGCTACCAATGTAATTGTAGGCATGCCGTTCGGTAAATTCGATCCATTCTACCTGTGCCGACCACGTAAATATTTAGAGAACAAACAGGATCGCGCTTTCGTCCTGTTGTCAACGACAACATTAAATTCCGAACATGAGTGAGGGCCTCTTAATCACAATCAGGAAATAAATTTAATTACGAAACGGCTCCATTAGCCGTCACAGTTTGGACAATTTGACGTGGGCAAATTGACAAATAGTACTAATTAATTTCCGGCGAAAGGAATACCCCGACGCAGCGGCCCGGTATTAATTCTTCTCAGCGCTGCGGGTCGAAGCAGTCCCCCCTTCGGGTCGGACACAATTGATCCTATCCTGCCCGGGACGGACGAACGCACGGCTGGCTCGGAGTAACGCCGCGTGGTCAGGGGTCCGGTCGACAACGAGATGAGAGCAAAAACGCCTAATTTCACGAATGAACAACAACGCGATGAGATACGGACATTGCGACGTGACGTGGAAAACAAGATGGTGTAAACGTATAACTGGCTTTAATAGAATTTTATTGGTTACTGTAGGGTGCGGATCGTTAGCAAAAAAAAAAGGATAATTTACGTTCATTTCCGTTTAAATTGTTTAATGTTATTTGGTGATTTCGTTGTTAGGTACGTGTATCCAGTTTATTTGCAAAAATAGGAAAAAAGAGCCATTTCTTGTTTAAGGTAACTAGTATATTCACGTACAACATGTATTCTGCGCAAAACAATAACAGCTTGAAAATAGAAGCGCTGTATCAGCCAATTAGCCCGACATAGCGCAACTTCAACCATTTTTTTCCATAAAATAAGCAAGGCACTATTATGTTATACAACAAAATAAAAACCATTTAAAAAATATATAGTGTATTTAAATAACTACTCCCTACAAGTTTGATTGAATTAAATTGTAATGCTTAATATCTTGCTTAATAACTACTTTATAATTTTTTCATTTCCTTGGGTATGCCGGTTTCTGTTTAATTACAAAAATGATCTTTTTACGTTTCGGAAAATTGATTGTTTCCTTTTTCACATTTCATTTTTTTAACCCACAAAAACATTTACCACCATTAAAACTTTAAAACTTAACATTTTACTTATTAATATCTAAAGTGATAATTAAAAAAGTACATGATCAAAAACTTACATTCGTTATTTCCATCTTTTTTGTTTCCACCTTTGGGGTGTTGTCGATAAAATTTGTTTAATAACATTTAAACTTAAAATTGTAAAACACGATAGTACATTATACAAGTCAACTAACAAATATATACTAATGGGAGAGGCCATTCGATTATATTTTCTACTCAGATATTCGTAAAGAAACAGACCGTTTTTATTTAATATTTATGCAAAGTCGCCTTTACAGTTTATCATACGATAAGATGCATGACGACTCAATTCGTTTTTCCATTAGAATTTACTACTATTAAATTATTATAAATTTTACTTAGGTTATTTATGTGGTTTTTATTATTAATTGAATTTTTATTACTTTTTATATAGCACATTTCTTTGAACAGTCTTTTATAATAATTATTTTCTATATCTAAAATTTCCGTTTTATTAAGTTAAAATTATGGTTGTTATTTAGTGTATGTTTTGCCAGAGCAGTAGAGTTTACATTTTGTGTATTTATGCTGTATTTGTGAGAGTAAATTCTCTTTTCTATGTATTGTTGTGATTGTCCAATGTACACCCCTTCACAATTTTGGCAGTAAATTTTATAAATTGTATGTGTTTGTTAATTAAAATCTATTGCTTCTTTAGTTTTTATGAACCACTTTTTATTTGCGTAATTTGGTTTATGAGCAATATTGATGTTGTATTTTCTCAGGAATTTTTGTAAATTCTCTGACAATTTTTTTGTTCTGTGTATGGTATGGAAATATATTTTTTGTTCTCCTTTTAATTTTGGTCCTTATTTTGTGGGTTGGTTTTAGTTTTATTTTTATTTTGTGTCAATCTTTTTTTTACATATTTATCTGTAAATTGAATCGGATAATTATTATTAATTAACATTTCCTTGCTATGCACCTGTCCACTAAGTTGTTAATCGTACTTATTTTGTATCTTGTGGGTGTTTGTGATAAAAAGTCTAAATAACTTCCACAGTGTGTTGGTTTAAAGTACCAGTTTGTGTATTTTTTTTCATTTTTATGTGAGATCGTTATGTCAAGAAAATTTATTGCTGAATTATTTTCATTTTCTAATGTGAATTGAATTCGTTGATGATAGTTATTGAATTTTTCTAAAATGTATTGATCTTTGTTTTGAGGTATTGCCAAAATGCAGTCATGCACATACCGTTTAAAAAATATAATATGTGTATCAATTTTGTTTAGTATATCTTGTTCAACTTTCTCCATAACTAAATTTGCTATGACTGTTGAGATGGGTGATCCCATTGCTACACCATAACACTGTTTATAATAGATCTTTTCAAAATTAAAATATGTACTATTTAAACATAAAGTTTTTTTGTTATGGCTTGCAGTGCTAGATCGATTGGTATATTTGTGTACAATGAAATCACATCCAAGCTAATTATTTTATATCCTGAAGGGATTGTTTGGGTTTTAATAAAATTGATAAAAGTCCCATGATTTTTTTATGTGATATTTTGCTTACCTAAAATTTGACTTATAAAGTTTGATAGAAATTTTGCTAAACTGTATGTTGCGCTTTGTATATTTGATGCTATTGGTCGTAATAGTACATTTTGTTTGTGTATTTTTGGCAACCTATAAATTCGTGGTGCTTGTGCATTATTAGTTTTTAAATTACCCGCTTGTTGTTTGCTTATATACCCTTCTTTTTCCTATTTATTTACTAAACTATTCACAGATTTCTGAATTTTCTGGGTGGGATCGTTTTATCTTCTAACATGTCTTTAACTACTTTAATGAATAATTGCTATTTGTAATGTTATGATTGTTTTTATTTCTCTAAATTTTCTTTTATTGTTTTTTTTTTCGGAATTTTTTGTTCATTGCAAGTGTAAGTAAGTAACCAACCCGTTCTACCGTTTATCATTCTTAGGTTAGAATGTAGAATATAGATCCGAAAGTTATTGTTTATGCAACTTTAAATGTACCTTTATTTCGCTCGATTTGCTATATTTTGCTTAGGAAAAATCTTTGAGAGTTGACAGGATAAACATACAACATGAAAGATATTCTTTACTCAGTTTAGTAGTTACCAGTAATATATGTACCTTTACTTTGTTTGTAGTCGTGTCATAGCCTCCTAGTACCTCATAATTAATGTACATTCTCAAAAAACTAAAGAAATAAATAGAAAACTTGTTGCCCGTTGGATTGCGATCTTTTAATTTATGGATTTTATTTAAAGATTTTGTGTTAAATTAAATTGAAAATTAGACCATGCAATGCCATCTAGCAGTGAAATTTCAAACTCCTTGCTCGTCACAACGCATCTTACCGTGATAGCAAAAATTTATGTCTCATTTTCGTTATTTATTTCCAAATTAATTAGTAATTCATTGTCAGTTAAATTTGCTTTTCATTATTCAATAATTAGTTCAAGTTTCATTCATTAAAACCTTCTCTTTTGTGTAAATTATTCCGCATTGTTAGTTAGTCAGTGACTTATTTGATTCACGTTGCATTTCCTACTTCCGCCCGCTTGCTCAGCAAGGGAGACGCAGAGGTTTCGTACAACATCTCACACGCGCTGTTCAAGTTCTCTCGGTGCACATTTTATTTAGTCCCACGTTGTTGTGGGATTTTGCCACGTGAGAAACCTCCAATATCGAGTGCATTTTCCGTTTTACCTGGGGCTGCCAGGAGTTTTGTGTCCATTGTATCGATATCTTTTCTGTAAAGGGTTTTACCAGAGTAGCGTCAAGCCGACATTCGTTTAGTTTAATGGCGTCATCTTTAGGTCACTGGTAAGCGGACTTCTTTTGTTGTTAATTATATCAGTTTTAGTAATCCGGCCGTGAATTTCAGGACCTATTTTCTTTGGCTTTGATTTGAACCTAGAGGGTGAACGAAGTACCTAATTTGGGAGACCAAATCCAGATCGTTGAATTCACTTGCACCGCGTACAGGGGAGCAAGTGGACCACGCCTATGACATCAGCGTAACGCGCTAAACACCCTCCCGGACGTATACCCGACACCCACCAAACTTATCAGCTAAGTCTTATATTTTATTTTATTGTTTTCTTTTCTTGCACCGAATTAAAATTTGAAGTTATTATTTTTTAAATCACGTGCTAAAGACCTTCCAGCCAATTTTACTAAGTTAGATTAAGATTCAAATTTACATTTCTTAAATACTGTTATAATTATGTTTCTTTAACTTTATTCATTGCTTGATGATTACCTATAATTTTAAATTATTGCTTAAGTATAGAGGTTAAGACCGAACACAAATGGACTGTCATCGCAACAGATGTTAAGATTTGTATTTCGTTATAGTGCATTGTATGTTATTATTTTGCCGTTTTTTGTAATAAATATTCAGTGCCATCCAAAAAGTTGTGTTTTGAATAAATTATTTCGATCTGATAAGACCTTAAGCTTGAGAGCGAACGAACCCCGTAACAAACTAGAAACATTAAATGCTTGACATATAGCAATACTTACATATTTAATAAGTAATACTTTATGCAAAAAGTACTAATATCAACACAATAATTAGTTATATTACACCTTCATACCAATCGATTTAGTATTCTACGTTGCATATGCAGACGATATTACGATTATTGATGGACGATTTGATACTGTGCACTGCAATTTGACGCATTTTGACTGCTGTAAGATCTATCGTAAACTGCTGTAGAGAACGCTGCCTTTTTGTAAACCCAGATAAGTCAGAGATGGTACCCTTTACTAACAAAAGGAAAGTGGAAAATCTCCGGCCACTAAAATTATTTAGCGCTGCTTTCAGTTTTTTGAATGAGATCAAATGCCTGCGTGCTATATTTGACTAAAAGCTAAACTAGAGGAAACATGCCAAAAAAGCTGTTGGAAATTCAACAAAATTGCAAATATTTCAAAATTTCGGATAATCTATTTTATTTATAGGTACATCAAAAATTAAGCGGATTACATAGTCTTAGGATGACGTAAATTATTTTAATAAGTAACTTGTGCAACGACGTCCAACAATTCATGTAAATAACCTCTAAAACTGAAGCATTCGTAGACTGCACACAGTAATCGAAAATACGTAATTCTGGATAGTACTAATTGCATTATGCAATTTTTGCACTAGTGGTAATTAGCATGAAACTCTTAAAAGCGCAGCTATTTCTCTTACCATGAACAATTCGCAATACCAGATTTCTACAAACACATAAGAGGTATCTAATGTATATTGATTTTAGGAAATCCTTTGACACGATTATCCATTTGGTGGTTATTTATAAAAAAAAATTTATTTGGGGTTTCTTCTAGGGTTGCTATCTTTTTTAATTCATTTCTTAGAGAAAGGCCCATCGGCATTCCACAAGATTCGACTTCAGATCTGCTTCTTTTTAACAAAATCATAACTTAATGAATGGCAAGATGAAATATAGTAATCAGGCTGTTTAGCTCTAATCCCATTTATAATTGAAGACACGAGTAGATGAAGGTGTTATGTTACAAAATCAAACTTGTTCAGAAATTAAGTTTTTTTATGTAATTTTTCTCAAAAGTAGTGTAACATGACCCCTTCATACATTCACAAGACTCGAGTGTTCTTGAATTTCTGGAATTTTCGATGGTACTATGTGAAAAATGTGACTCATCCACTCGTATCTTCAATTATAGATATCTTAATCACATGATTTACCCGAGGCTAGCAATACTCGGGACGAAAAGCGTCAAATCAGAAATACGAAAATTACACTAATCTTACTACAACTATTGAACACTCGAGTTTTGGTATATGTTAAAGCACACACCTCTAAAACTTCATACAGATGAACTTACGTCCAAATATTCCCCAAATGGACCATGCTATGCGAAACTTTAAGTTAAAATGTTCATACAACATATCGCTAACTAAACGAAGAATTGAATTTTTGTAACTTATTAGTCGTTAAGAAAGTGATTTTTTCTGCAGCCGAAAAATCCCTAAGTTTATAGCTAATTGTTTACAAATTAAGATTCAATAATTGTATAAAGTTTTGTGGATTGCAATTGTTCTTAGAAATTAATAGAATGATCAAAATCGAAAAGATTAGACTCTAAGTATACCAATTTATTCAAGTAAGTAAATTAAGACTTTACGACACTCATTTATAGTATCACGTAAGTTATAGATGAAGGCACCAGTGTCGGACCGTAGGTGACATATACAAGGCAACGATAACTTTGCAATAATTCCCAATCGTCCGTTTATTGCGTTTCCGCCAGCTTCGACGAAAAATTTCTCTTATCTCGAACCGTTCCGGACGATTCCCGATTCCGGAAATTGAGCATTTTTTCTTCCGCGCGAAACCACGGCTCTTCCCCTACCGCGGACTATCTCTGCGACCAATAAGAAGGCCGATCGCGACTAATGTGTCAATCAGCGAGCATCGGGTGCGAGAAGCGAGGGACGTGGCGCTTTGGCTCCTACGTTTTCAATGAATATTGTAATTTCCCGATTTTCGGATGCCTCACACGATTCGATTTAATGCGACCGTTTGCGCGTCCGGCGGTTCGTGAAATTATTGCGTTGTTTTCGGCGATGATGCGACATGGGGATGGAAATTTGGATGAGGTCGGAAAATAATGCTGATTTTCCGAATAAGCGTTTGCTTGCTTGTCTGCTTGGATTAGGATGAAAATAGCTGCGATCGACTTGTTATTAGAAGGAAATATTTGTCGAAAAAATTGGGTGCAAAATATTTTTTTAGTCTCCAAGCTAAAGCTAGTTTTTCAATTCTGCTGAATATCGTTACGATATTTTGAAAAAGTTAAACTAAACAAATATTGGCGCAAAGCGCATAATATAAAAAGCTTTTGCGTAAAATATGTCAGCGCCATAGTAATCATAAGGAAACGCATTTATATTAACAAGTCCATTAATATTTAAGGTCGAAGATTCTGGATTGAATATTGAAGATTAAGGATTGGGGAAAATTGAAAATTAAAAATTGAAAATCGAAGATCGAAGGTCGAGGAGAAAAGAAAATTGAAGATTGAAGATTGAAGATCGAAGATCGAAAATCGAAGATCGAAGATCTAAGATTGAAGATTGAAGATTGAAGATTGAAGATTGAAGATTGAAGATTGAAGATTGAAGATTGAAGATTGAAGATTGAAGATTGAAGATTGAAGATTGAAGATTGAAGATTGAAGATTGAAGATTGAAGATTGAAGATTGGAGATTGAAGCTTGAAGATTGAAGATTGAAGATTGAAGATTGAAGATTGAAGATTGAAGATTGAAGATTGAAGATTGAAGATCGAAGATCGAAGATGGAAGATGGAAGATGGAAGATGGAAGATGGAAGATGGAAGATGGAAGATGGAAGATGGAAGATGGAAGATCGAAGGTCGAAGATCGAAGATCGAATTAGGTATTTTTATAACTATATTATTTTGCTAGGCTGTGTTTAAGTATTAACTGTAAAATCGATTGAAAAACTTCACATATTCATTCAAAAACCTGTTTCCAAGGAACCACCCTAAAATCTCTAGTGTGTTCTACTTTTGTACTTTCACTTAAAAGTATGTCACAGATGTTACACTACAATCAATATAATATACTGTAATGGGTCAAACACAGCTCTAATTTAGAAAAACAGATTATTAATTTACGAAATTTGGCACACATACATAATTTTACTTGTAGAAAACGATTTGGATAATGAAAACCTTATTCAAAAATAATTTTCCAAGATATTTCTTCTAATTTCCAAATTAAAAACGCTGCTCTTTTATTTTGAAAAGATGCGGAAATTTCAACCAATCACAGCGTAGCATTTTACAAAAACGAAGCCAATTCCCATAGCAACGAGGAATTCAATTAGCTTTTGGTAGTGAAGCAGATAAGACGTATGTTTACCGCCAGTTTGAGACTTCTAACCTCACTTAATTTTGTTTAAATCTTTCCTAAAATTTTATCCTGAAACAAAATCAGTTCAGTCTAATAGTCACTAACGCGGATTAAAGAAAGAATCCTTACCTTAAAAAAAGAACGAATTCAAAAAAAAAATATCCGGAAGAATTCCTGAATATACTTCAACAACCGATACGTTCCCATTCCCAGCCTGTCCAGACACCGGACCCAGTGCGAAAAGGTTAGTCCGTTCATAAATAACTTAGCGCGACGATTTTGATATCGATAAATTGCACCGATAATTATTCGATCACCGACTGATATTGATTATATTTGATCTGTCAATGTAATGTAAATGTAAGCATTGAGATTCAGGTCGGTAACGTTGAACGTAGATGTTATTTTCATTTGTAAATTTATGGATGCAATTCTTTTTTATTAAACAAACCTTTTGAATTTAGAAATACATTTATTATTAATTGTTTCAAAAATCATTTAAACATTTCAATTAAAAATTTAACTAGTGCCTGAAGAATAAGATTCAATTTCGAAACAGCGCCATCTACCGGGTAATAGATTAATGAAGTTATTATAGAAATCACCATATAAATAAATTTAATTGCTCTAAAAAGAAAATCTAAGGTGTGAAATTTTCATTTCAAATTTAAATAGTTATATATAAAAACATAATTGATTACCATTCATATTTATTTATTAATTAATGCCTCTGTTACATTTATTTTCATTTATTCTTACATTTAATAAAACAATCGCATATGTTATATTATTTTAAACTGTTGTTTTTTTTCTTTGTTGTTTTGTTAAAAAAACCACCTTCCAAAAATTAAGGGACACGAGCCCAGTGAAAAACCCTGAGATAAGAGAGAGATAACAATTTTAAATTTAAATGTATTAGTCCTTTAGCGACTATATACAATACATACCGCACTTTGAACACGATAAATAAAATGAACAATGATATCTTGAAGGATTATTGTAAGTTATTATGTGCATACATAAACATACTCACATTGTATCTCTAATCGGAATGGGGGACTGTAGGTTTCTCCTTCGCTGTTCGTGGCCGAGCAGGAATACTCCCCTGATGCTGACTTTTTAATATTCCTAAGTGTTAATTTGTCATCTATCGGTAAGACGCCTGCTGATTCGTTATAGCGCACCAAATGCCCCTGTAAATAAAATGATAAACATTGTTTAAACCAATACATGGACATCCGTAGTCGTTGTTAGCAATATTAATTCCTAAGTTACATGTTAATACTGCGTGCTTGAATTTCCTATAACCAATGTTGGGCAATATAGGAGAAGCGATTAAATTTCTACAGCGACTAGATACACTCGTGTTTATTCGCATCATGAGTGGGGAATAGTGTTGGCCAGCAGTTTTTCCAGAGCTGACAAACACGAGTATCAAATCTCGCACAAGGTAGAAAAAAAATGGTTCGCAGCAAATTTGTCAAATTAATTATAATAATGAGTTTGGCAACAAACACCCCTCTTCAGGGCTACCCTGGTGACGGTAGTACGCGAACTGTCGAAACGTCGGATCATCAAAATTTCCCAAACGATGGAAATAGCCCAAACAACAACTCTTTACTACAGATCATACTCTTACTTTCGTATTTTCCCATTGCTATTACGCAGCACTTTTTTTTTTATTTGTGTAAACACCTGTGTACTGATACTAACAAAGAATTTGAAATATACAATATCCTAGACGAAGAGAAATATATTAATATCTGTTTAATATCTTTTTGGAAGAAACTCCGCATTTGATACAGAGTTGGAATTATGTCGAAAAAAAAGGTTTCTTTCTTTTCCGTTTTATATAGCCCATCATCTGCTGTAGGATTATTGTCAATTAAGAGCGAATGAATAGAAAGCGGCTTATTTTTTCCCCTTCATCGTCTCTTCCTTCCCATCGCTCCGGGTGTTTCCGGTGGCATCGAACGTTCGCCCTAGCGAATGCCGTGAATACAACTAATAGTCTAATTCTATTACGTGGTAATTCCGGAATTACTTCCGATATTACCGACCGGATTGCTGCATGATTCGAATGATGACAGAATGTGGAGGGGGCAGAGGCGGCAGCGCACCAGGAAACGACTTGGAATTAGCGGATGTCTGCTGCATTATCATTAGCGGATATTAGCGACGTCGTCTATGGGTATCCCAGGCGCTCAGAGTACTTGAATAGAACACGTCCTTGATGGAGCTTCCGAAGTTTGACGGGCGAGAGATTAGCATAAATAGGTTGTGAACTTGATATGTAATATATGCATCACGTATTTCCTATTCATTGTAGGCATGGCGAGTAAGTAGGTTAAATTCGTAGACATATGCATATTCATGGTAAGTTTAAACTTTACAGAAAAGGCATGTTTTGACATTTGAACACATCGAAAAAGAGCTACCCACATAAATTTCGTTTGTTTTCACAGAAACTGATTGTATTTTGTATGCTTCTGTTTGCAGCCTATTCCAATATAGCAGTGTATCGAACTGTACAGTTTCTCAGCATTAAGTAATTTGCATCTCATACGTGTAATTTTATCTCACCAAAATAGTTAATGCCACTTGTTATCCAACAATTCTCAGTTACCAAATATATCTAGAGTTACTTTGTTCTTTTCACAAATTCTGTAGTCTCCATTAAATACTGCAAAGTGTATCCAGACAAAAAGAAGGGTCTACGTTAAACTCCTACAGCGTCTATTCAATTACGGTTGTCCGAAAGAAATGTTTTCTTAACATTTATTGGATTATTGGAGTCGGTTGTTGTAACCTACAAGACGTTATTTAAAAAGTTAGTAACACTACACTTGTAATTTAATGGGTAACCATCCTGTTAAAACCAAATTTCATTAATATCAAGTAATGTCGTGACGATTTCATTAATATTAAGCGCTACCGCACAGGAAGAATAATGCTATTTGCTAGCAATTACAGATTGGGTCCATCTTAAGTTCCCTTCAATGAAGAAGGGCCAATTATCTGATTCCCAATCATACCTGTCCATACGTTTACTTTTGCATGAATCTGGTACCAATGGAATGCGCTGACAAGAAATCGACAAAGAATACACATGTTGTGCGCTGATGGTCTTGTTTTCTTCTGTCCAGCTAGGGCCGCATTGTTTAATTTGTGTTGTATTATGTATACTTTGTTAAAATAAAAAAACATAGCACTACAGATAAGTTGCCAATGTATGGTATTCCATTATTCAAAGAAATGCTTTTGCAGTTGTTCACCCTGTTGTGTGTTTTCATCAGTGAAAGAAACAATATCTAGGGGAGGGGGAGGGGGTGGCGCGATAATTGGGTATGGGCCAATTTCGGCTAGCGTAATCAAAAATGCGTTTAAGGATAAACTTGCTACTAATTGACAGTGTAGATGGAATACTACTTTAAATGGGCGGTGCACCAGAAGATTTATGGCTAACGTTGCACGTTTTAGATCAATGAAGGTTAGTTTGTCATATCCGGCCGTAAAATTAATACCAATTAATAACACGGTAATTTTAAATCATATTTAGGTAGATTTGGTGAGGGTTAATGATTCCATTGTGAGTGTGGTCGCACGCTAAGTGGCGCCTTTGAAGTGTAACGACTCCGCGAAGGTCAAACCCTGTGAAAGGAACGGAGTCGAATAAAAGTGAGTAGCGAAGGATTACGCCATCTCGCCGTTCGCGCTCCTAACTTCTAACGGGAGATCGTACTGGCTTCCGTTAGGCGAGGTTCGTTTCACTCTAAATTTCGGCGAATTTCCTCGTTTCTAGAACATTTCTTTCGCCAATTCTCAATACCCCTAGTTCGGTCCGACCGACTCGACCTACCCTTTCGTCATTTTATGAAGCCCCAGGTCGTAGCGCCTTCAGATCCTTTAGGGTAGAAGATTCTTTTGCCGACTTACACGTGCTAAACGGAGCGCACCACTGTAGTGTTAGAAGAACAGGAAAATATTAAAAAATTTAGTACTGGTAATAGTACGATCGCATAGGATAAATATTTGAAATATAAATTTTTACTTTAATTAACTAAGTACTATTGAGTATGATATTTAGGATTTCGTTATTAAATATTAGAATAGGCACTGCTGTTGTTTTATTTGCTTTCAATTCCATTCGACAGTCCACATTTCGCTGATATAGGATTCCACTTCAGTTCCGCGAACAGTCGAGGAACTACCTGGAGATGGCACAGCTTTCGGAATTGAAAGAACATGGAAGCTGCTCCTTTGAAACTCAAAAAGATAATTTGCTGACTATCTGTAACAATGACTGGGACTCTTTCCCAGATTCTGCTTCCAGAGTAAGGTATTTTTATTGTTTTTTCTTACTCGTTGACGAAAACTGGGATATAACTAGTCGCTCATTGAGCAAATAATAATGACTGACAGCTGATCAATTTATCACATTTCTGTTACTATATTAGTAGTCGTAGGGAAATTATTTAAGTAGAGTTGGAAGATTTCAATCCATACAGTACTTAGAATAGGTAGACTAGAGTAGTACCCTTAGGTGGAGCACGTGGTTTAGGATGAATCGTAATTATTTAGCTATTCATAAATAAAGTTTTGGCTTTTTACGCTCCAACAAATGTATTGCCAGTAACCAATCTCACCTTCCCTGATTCACATGTCTTCTTTCTCTGTTAGTTTTTTGGTTTAGTTGTCGTAGCGAAGGCTTTCTTCATATCCATGAATATGGTCAGTACTATGTTTTTCTTTTGTCAATTTATCGCTTATTTCGTTTATTAGATCGCTAGTAGTTGGTGCTGTGCCGGATCTTTTTTGGTAGAAACATATTTTCTTGAATTAATTTGCCAAATGGTCGGATATTTGTGCTTGAACGCGTATTTCCATTAACTGATCCAATTTTGAGGGTAACGATATCGACCTATAAGTTTGTGAGATTTCGACCTATCTATTTTTATATATTGCAAAGGATTTTCAACTGTTATCAGGACTATATTAACTTGTTTTGACAAAATCGGAGATAATGTCTCCTTATTTTGCTTTATGATGTTTGAATTGATGTTCGATTTTGTGAAATCGAAATTATGTCAAATACAATTCGGTTTACTCGTTTTAGTATTTGCTATAATATCTCTGAGTTTTGTTCTTGTTACAATATGGTCTAATGCCTGCCAGATATGCAGATTGGATAAAAATAACGAGCAGCTTTGATTATTAAGGGCAGTGAACAAACGATATTTAGGTTGCTTGCCTCTGTATGGTAAGTGCTTAGGATTTGTACATTAGTTGCCTTATTTTACATTTATTTTACAATATTACACCCTATTTCATACATACTAACATTTCTTAACTTACAATATCTGTTAAGATCTTATAAAGGAAGTGCTACCTGATGATGTTTAGCAAAGCAGATCAACCAGAGCTTACTAGATTTCATTGATTGTAGAAAATTGATTAATTTGTGCATATTCTGTGCGTCAACCTTTTACTCAAAGTTGCAACATCAAATTAATTTCAGTTTTGTCATTTGTTTTGATTTGTGTTTACTGAACGTAATTTCAATACACTCCATTTTCTCAAAAGCCCACTATAATTAACAATTACTTGCGGGTTAATTAATAAACGACGTCGAAGGAAATTTCATCGATTCCTGTAGCGTCTCTGTTTACCTCGTCCAATTAACTGCGCGTTACGAAAGATGTCGAACGAAGCACAACTTGCGCTACGTACCAATGAGAACGACGCGACGGTGAGTTTTAGGTGGATCGCTTAGGAAATATTTAACAAATACTTATACTTTCCTATTGCGTCTGTTAATTAACTTTTCCTCAGGTTATTCGTTTCTGGGGCGCTTACTAATTTATTTCGACTAGTGGAACGTCGCCGAGCTCGGAGTAATCCGAGGCGTCCAAGCGGAAAACTGGAATATAAATTAAAATAATTAACGTAAGTGCAGTCAGTTTCTTTGCTCGCCTTTAGGTTTTGTACGCCTTTTTTCTTTTGGTCTTTTCATTTTACTTTTTACATTTAGGACTCATTTCCGTCCTTCTGAGCGTTTCCTTTTTTTTTACAGTTCATCTTCGAGCGTCCTTACAGGAAGTTCTGTCATTTCTTTTTTGTTTTCTTTTTTTTTTTAGTTAATTCTATTTCATTTTAGTCTATCTTTAAGTTCTTTTTTACTTCTTCTCGCATTTAGTTGAAACTTACAAGGAGAGGCCACGAGATGTTAACCTCAGTTTTTATGCTGGCTCTGTTATGTGGTAGTGGGGATCTCTTGCAGTACTTCTGAAAAATATTAGCCGCAGCTGGCTAGATACTTATCTTGTGACGTAGCTTCTACACATACTTATTATATTTGTACCATTTGGAGAACTCGCGAATATCTGTCCCAAGCCAGAGAGTCTCTACCTAAAGTTATCCCGATAAAGCAAAATGTTGAAAGCAGATCACAAAGAGCGGAGAATGCCATGGTCGATCCCAGGTAGGACACATAAGTAAAAACACTTAGCGATATAAGGAGAGAGAAAAAAGACCTCATGAAGACTGTAAAACATCACCGCAGATTTCTAAGGAACACAATGGGAATTCCAGCGAGACAGCGTCAAGATTAGAGGTAACGATAACAGACGAATGTTGTCTGGAAGAAATATTGAATCAAAGCAGACGGATCTGATTCAACAAGGGTCGTGCGATTGTGATGTACGATAGCCTCGTGATGGTGGGGTATCAGTTGCTTGCAATTCACGATGAAAATCCTCACTGGTGTTGTAAATGGTCGCATTCAGGCAAGCTCAGCGCTACACCGCTGAGATGTTAAATTTCCCTGAACGTACAAGAATGACGTAATTCTTACAGCGCTTTCTTCAAGCGGTCAGCCATTATTGCAGCATATAATTTATATGCTGCATCAAAGCGCTTGAAGCAAGCGTAAACAAATACTTAACCTACAAAAGTTTTGTTGTGTACCATCTGTGTCTGTATTCGTATGGCCTGTTCTGAGACAGATAATAAAACAGTTATGGCAGGTAAAAACGTAAATTCAGTACTAATAGAGTTTGAAGATGAAGTATACAACTTGGAAGTGACATCAGAAGAAGAAAAAAGGATTAATGAAGGTAAGTTTTATCTTAAAAAAAACGTTTATTTACAATAAAGTGAGCAAAGTTGAACTTTATATGAAACTGTTTATATTTGACAGATCCTGATTATGCTTATAGTTTCTGCTTACAAAGGTTGAAAAAAGCAGGAGAGAGTACAAGCACAGAGATAAAGGAATCAGAAGTAGCAGGAGCAGATGGTAATATATTTAATATGAAAGCATAATATGGTTTACTTAAAATATTTTTTCAATAGTTTCAGATTCTAGTTGGACCGATAGAAAAACAGTACTTCTTTTAGAAGAATATCATAAAAGGAAAGATGCTTTCAAAAATCCAAAAATAAAAAAAAGGAATTGTGGCTAAGCATACAAAATGTATTTGAATTGTTTGGATACACCATAACAACTGATATGTTGGACAAAAAGTTCAGGAATCTTAAACAAACATATATGCGTATCAAAGACATACAAGATACAAGGAAAAGAATAGGTCAAGGAACAGTAAAATGGAAATTTTATAAATTAATGTCTGAGATATTCAGTGAAGAAAAAGGCAAAGAAACGAAATTTTAGAGTCAATTCCACAACCTACTAATAAAAAAGTTAAACACCATCTTCTTCAACAGTCACAAATTTATTAAGTGATACATTTGCATCCCATTGCATTCCGCTACCTTCTATATCTTCACATATCCTTTCTCCTTCATCACAAACAGATAATTGTGAATTTTTCTAAAGAACCAATAGGTATTCAACAATACCCATAAACTCTTCCCCAACTCCTAAAACACCACCAGATACACCAGTTGCATGTATAGAGAGGAAGAACAGAAAGAATCTGGTTACATATCGAAAAGAAATGATTGATATAGAAAGAGCTAGAGTAGCTACAATAAGAGAACTTAAGAAGAGTGTTGACGGAAGTAATGAAATAGTGAGACAAATGGTTGCTATTCAGTCAGAAAGGAATGAATTGCTTAAACAACTAATAAATAAACAAAAGGTTTGAAAAAAAACCACAGCATTAAAAAGTATATATCAGTTTCATTGGATATTAATAATAATTAATATAATTAATTATATAATGCCGAAGACAACCTTACTTATTGCAGCAATATTGTCAAATATTGTCTTCAATAAGTATTGCCATTAAAATTTCTTCCTCTTGGTTATCCATAGGTAATTTATATATGATACACACTTAAGTTAGATACATCTATATGTAAAGAGAACACACCAAAAACACGACTGAACACGATAAAAATAACCTCTCCACTTGTCAACTTTTCAAGTTGCGCCCATTAGTGTTTTATGTCGTTCAGGTAACATGCAGCGCTGCAATAAAGTGCTGTTTCTCAGCGTATTTTTACAGTTGTAATTTGACGTTTGAGACTTCAAAGTTGCTGCTTAACATTTTTGGTGCGACATTTAACATTCGACATTTGCGGGTTGACATTAAATTTGACGCTTAACATTTTACGTTTGGCATTTGACACTTGATTATTGACATTTCGATTTTGGTATTAGACATTTAGCATTTATCGTTTGATATTGAACGACGTATACTTAAGGTTTAACGCTATAATGTATTTAGTCTCATTATCGATTAGCTAACATTCTCGTGCAAACCTATCGCATGGAAACTACTAGTCGTATATCCAGTGCAAACGTCAGCAAATATCATGATTTTTCACCGATAGAGATAAACACGCAAAAGCAAGAATATCAAAATTCTTGTTTTTCTAAGAAATCCAACCGACAACAAAACACACCATTGGTACCAATGTTTGAAAGAGGTGGCATAGGATTTATATTTGATTTTATTCCTGGCGAAGAACTCAGCTTGAGTGGATGCTACGAAGTTTGCTTGGATTGCAAGCTTCAACGACGTAGATCGTATACGTAAAGGACGCTGGTGCATTTGCACAGAACTCGTGATTTTACGTATGGACGTGTGCAAATATAAAATTCTAACTCTTCTAGAGCTTCCTCTCCATTTTCTGAACGTCAGAATCATTGTTGAGGTTAAGTAAATGTAAACGTGCACATTATAGGTGCTTTCCATTTACCGTCTGGCTCATCTCACTTTCTTATTTTTTTTATTTCTTTTTTAAACGGTGCGTGTTTTAATTATTTAATCTCTGTCGGCAGTTTATTATATTGTTCAATTGTTTCTATATTTGGAATTTTTCTATATTTATTGCTGAATATTCTTTCAGTTCTTATATGTGATTGTCTTCTTGTGTTATGGTTATGTGTTTCTCTATTGTTTTTTTTTTTAAGTTTGGTGTTGATTTTTATTAATCCGTTTTTCATCTTGTGTATTAGAACTAAATTTTTTAAGATAGTTAGTCGTTTTATATTTAGTTCACGCGTTCTTTCGTAAACTTCTAGTGTGGCTGTTCTCTTGTCTAGTCCACATAGTATCTTCAAAATCTTATTTTGTTGTCTTTGCAGTTTGTCTATATTTCTTTTTGCAGTGTCACTCCATGCATTTATCATATAGCTCATGTGGAATGCGAAAAGGTAATGACATAATGATTTTTTTCATATGTTCAGGTATTAGCCTTCATATGTTGGTTATGCTCGCTATGGTTAGGGTGTTTTGCTTTGTTAGGTCTTTGATATGTTCATCCCATTTTAGGTTTTTTTGTATCGTTAGTCCTAAGTATCTTGGAGTGATTTCCTGATTGATTTGGTTTTTTATTCTTATAATAAAAGTGGGGATTCGTCGTTTATTCACTGTTTCTGCTGTAAGTTGGTCGCTTTCAGAGTTATTAGTGCTTGTGGTCTGGATCCTATTTGACAGATATGTTTGTATTAGATGGTTCTCTATATTTCTTATACCTTTATATGCAATGTATTGCTGTTTGATTTAGTTCCTGTTGTTGTGTTACTGAGTACTAACACTAACAACGCTTTAATCGCTATTCAAATTCCTCATCAGTTGTCATCTGCTACATTTAACACAGCAGATAACAAATATTCGCTATCGGGATTATACTTCCTTCTCAGATACACATTCTTTATGATTAGTGTGAACTAAAATAGAAAGCTAAGGCTTTTGGAGCTAAATGAATGGATGGCCAGCGATCATTTTTCTGGTGACGTAACATCAAAGACACCAACAGAAGGTGACCCTAGTTGTCCTATCTCTTCGCTGACAAAACTGTAACAAAGAGGAGTATCAAGTCCATTTGGTAAAAACTCCATACGGCCTGTGAAGCTCACTCGTCTCCTTATCTTCTTTAGGCGATCAAAACTTGTAATGAGTTTTTGATATTAACAAACCATGGTATTTGCCGTATTATATGGTCATTCACGTTGATTAAAATGGAGTACATCTATATAGATATGTATGTTTCATCAACAGGGGTTTGCGGAATTGATTTGTAAATTGAAAATTTTTCCTTAGATTTTGAATTTTTTTAAATTATTTAATCAGATAATGAATTTTATGGCTATTCGCTATTATTCTTTTATCAAATGTTGTGCTTCGATCTCTCTTGTTGAAGTGAAGGCTTCAAGTTGCATCGGATTTAAAAGCTAATATTTTCTTTATTCAGATCATGACTAAGGTCCATAATTTTTATAATCAAATAAGCAAGTTGATTTGGCACATGATATTGGAAGCTTAAATGATCAAATGATTTGGTTTTTCATTTAAACTTTTTTAAAAGAAAAAATATAGTTTCTGGAGAACATAGCAAATATAAATTCATAACAAAAAAAAATATAATATATGATAAAGAACATGTATTGCTCTGTTTTTCAGAACACAATGCCCGGGATTTTTAAAATTTATTTTTTTAACATTCAATACAATATTATTATGTTCAATTTACTTTAATTTATTTGGCTTGTCCGTTTACGATTTTATTTTTTTTCTTTTTTTTTTTCAATAAAAATCCAATTAAATAAATTAGTGGTTTCAATACAACCAGCGACCTCTCTAAGTAAGTGCAAGAAAACTGTGGAAAGTGACTTCCTACCTGTTAGGTGGCACGGGACGCTTCAAAGGGGACCAGATCGCCTGTCAGAATCGTACTCCGGACGCTTATTAACGAATAGGCATTTTCTCACCTAACAGGCGCACCCTCAAAGCCCTTTCTCGGTTTATTAAATTTTGATATAAGTAACTATCGAAAATCGATGTAAACACTTACTGTACAAATAAAAAACAACGTTTCAAACCAAAACAAGCTTAAATCTTTATTTATTTACCCAAATGCTATGTTTCCTTATCAATTGAGACTCTAACTACTAATGATCACAAAGGTACGTAAAATGGAATCAGAAAATACTATATAAGACAATCTTTAATACAAAAGCACGTCTTTCCTGGCATTTTTAAAACTAATGAGGTTATGGAAACGTCATATAATAAAGTAAATATCAAATAAATAACGGCGCCATCTATCTGTAAACGGCAAATACTAAATTTTTATAGCAAACGATTATCTATTATTATATTTATTTGTTCAAGATAGCTATTTTATCAAATATCAAATTCGGTGATATTTTTATACAACCGTTACATACAAAATTTACTAAAATACTAAACTAAATGGCGGTTCTTATAAACTAACCCCCAAATTATCGTATGGTGAAATAATTTACACAAAAATATATAAGTTTCTGATTAAAATTGAAAGAGAACTGAATTAATTCCGTTCTGTTTTAGGTGAGGTGATTCTAAGGAGATACTAACTTGAAAGGACACGACGCTGGCAAACTCTGGTGCTGGAGAAGGTGGTTCAGTTAGATGGGCCCCCAGTCTCGGTCATAGGCATGGAAAAGGCTATCTGGTCGGGAAGTCTTCGTAGGATATTTATAGGATATTTTCTTGGCAAATTCAGGTATTCGATATGGATTTAATAAACAGGATTTGTATCGATACTTTTTTTTTAGGTAAAACTTCTTGGAACTTTGATAATTTTTTTTTTTAAATTGTGGCAAAAACGTTATAGGAAGATTAAGACAACCGTCGTGTCTGGTAGCCACCAACAGAATGAGAATTCAAATCATATTCAACGGTCAACAGCCTTCGATTGTTATCACACAGGTCGACCAACCTGAATTTTGAAAGATAAAGCTAACCGTCATTAAAATACCGTTATTTTCTATAGTTTGAGGGGAATACGCCAAACGTTGAACTCAAAACACCCCGGAGATTGAAAAATCTCTCCGAGCAAAATATAACGAACATAAAAGATACCAGGTCAGTTTGAATTAACATATAAAATAAGTTTACTTACAATAAAGCAATATTTAGCACCTAATGCTAATATTATTCATTTTAAATAACTATCTTTAACAAATTCATAATTCGCCTGTAGAGTAGGCAACTGAGTACACGCCTCACTTTTGAATTACTTGTTCCTTTAGTCTAGAACCTTGTTGTGAATGCCTTTAAAATAGATTCCATACCTTAAATATCATAGCAGTATATTCGCTATGCTTCGGCAAAAATAGCTATCTTCAGCGCCAAATTAGATCAGAGCCAAAAAGTACAAACGTGATGGATAAAATTTGATTGATTTTCTGCCCCTGATCTGACATGGTTTGAAGATGGCTATTTAGCCGAAACATGTAAGCCAATATATCTGTACCATTGATTGACATTCATAAATGTTCTTTATCATTAAACATTAACTTAATTTGGACATAACCATGCAAAAATATATTTTTTATAAAAGAAAAAGATGTAATTTAGATGCATACTTGTAATATAGGTGCTGTATAAATTGTCCGTCCTACTCTATGGTTAAGTCCACATGTTCGCCAGTATTAATTGCTACAACTCGTTTTATTGATACATATTTGCAGTCGCACATAAAAAAAAAATATTTAATTTTGCAAGTCAAAACGGTTTTCCTAAAGAAAGAAAAACTATTGGTGGACAAATTGGACGACTTGGCGATCCAAATGAGATAATTGCAAAATGCGCATTCGTCTAGAGGGAAATATTCGAAGTATTAAATATAAAACTTAATTACGTTCTTTTTTTCGCTTTTTTGTTTAACACTTTCATAAAATCAATCTACCCGGGTCTGAGGCAACACCAAAGCAAATTGGTTCTACACGTTTTCCTTCGCGAAACAAAGCCATCTGATCAAGATAATTAACTGTAATTGGCGCGAATCACCGATTCCCAATTAAATTCTTAAATTAACTGCTCATTGGGGGCTCGTTACTTTCTTTACTCACTTATTAATTAAGCATTGTTCACGGCGAGAGGATCTTAAATCATTTCCGATAATTACCGAGGTGTTCGGACGGCGTCGAGTGGCGGCAACGGCGACGGCGTTCATTTGTTTCAATTATCGTATTCTTTGAGAGAGCAAACAAAGGGCTGCTTAATCAACGGATGGCGTGATATCCTCAATAAGTAAAAGCATAACGTTGAAAGACGCGCCGCTTCGGATGGAAACAAACGAAGTGCAGGAGAAGAGAGTTGGTGTGCAAGGGGCGGAGTCGTAGTACTTTATTAAAATGCCGGCCGAGGCGCTCGCGTTGGAGACGGGGAAGCGCCTCCACTAAAAGGAAGTCGCAATTGAAAACATGTAAATTTGCTTATGTTTCACTTTTAATCGAACCTAACTCCTCTAACTGGAGGAATTAAATTGCATCCACGCTGCATGTGAAAGAGAGAAGCAAAATGCAGCTAAATACTGCAACGTTTTTGGAGTTCAACAACATTTAACAAAAATGTATTTCTGCACCTAAAATCTAGTAAAAATACTATAATACTATTAAATACATTAATAATAAATAACTGAATTCACTTAAATACTACTATTTATATTCACCATTATTTATTTTCACCGTTTGTTTACTCGTACTCTCGCATCGGTTTCACAGGTTGCAGAATTGCTTATGCAGTGTGGGTCACCATATTCGCGTCGGTTTATATACGAAAAATAGTAACATATTTTCAATTTTTTTTTTGTTAAGAGTTATACAGGTTCAGAAGGATCACATTTCATAATTATTTTGAAGTATATGATATGATTTTAATAATTGGAGGATGTGAAGAAAATTGTTTGCTAGCATCAAGGATTCATGCGCCAAAATATCCTAATAGAAAATTCGCTGCATGTTTTCCGAAGTACAGGAAGTTTGTCCTATAAGAAACAGAACGACAAAAGCCGATTACTGGAAACGAAGGAAATAATATTTTAGTTATCGGATCTCTTGCTGAAAATTCGTATACAAGTCAGCGAAAAATAAATTAAACTACAGGGATTAGAAGAGAGAGCATCAGAAGAATTATAAAGATGAACAAATTTTACCTATACCACATAGAACTACATCAAGAACTGTTGGAAGTAGATTACGATCGGCGACTCGAATTTGATTTATGGGTTCTCGAAAAATTGGGAGATGACGAAGATTGTCTTGGTTATGTGTTATTGTTGGATGACTCAACTTTTCATAACAACGAATTAGTTAATAGGCATAATTTTCATTATTGCAGTGACGAGAATCCCAATTTCTTTGAAACTGTAAATCGTCAATATCGATGGTCTGTTAATGTGTGGAGCGAAATAGTTGGAAAACACGTGATGGTTCCATACTTTTCTGATGGTCACTTTAATGGTGCCGTGTTTCTACAATTTATAAAATATAACTTAGCAATACTTTTACAAAATATACCTATTATTATTCAACAAAGACTTTGGTTGCAATTAGACGGTGCTCCTGCGCATTTTCAAATAAGCGTTCTGGAGAAATTAGATAAGTATTATCCCAACAGGTGGACAGGCCGCGGAAGCCCACAGAATTGGCCAGCAAGATCTCCAGATCTAACGAGCCCAGATCTTTTTTATGGGGATATATTGAGAATATTGTTTATGACATACCACCAACCACACCCGACTATATGAAAGAGCGAATAACAATGGCGTTTCGATCTATAACACCAAATGTTTTGAGTAAAATTGGAGACTCACTTCAAGAAAGAGTACGCCCCTGCATTTAAAACGATGGTCATCATTTTGAACACTTTCTAAGACATTTCAGCAGTTTTTAACACATCAGTTTATCCGTTCTAATAAAGTACATTTCAGAAGTTTACTTAGTTATGACTTTTAAATAGTATGTAGGAAAAGCCAGTTGAAGAGTGAGGCTGATAAATATCGTCTATCTACGTTGAATAATAATAACAGTTTTGTCCAAGCCTACTTCAAAAAAAAAAATGGCTACGAATTAATATTTGAAAAAGAAAATTGTAAATTACTAAGAAACTATAACAGATATGTATAGAAAGCGTTAATACAATCTTAAAACCGCTCAAATTAGAATCTAAATAAGGTAATAAATATAGGGTGTTCCGTTTAAAATAAGCAATTTACTTGCTTTTAAAGATAGCGAAAATTAAAAGAATATTTTTGATCACCCTGTATATTTTTACATTCCTTTATTTTATTATCAAGTCTAAAATTAGTTAAAAAATAAATACAGTTTAAAATAGGTGAAATATGCACGACAGGCATGCCTCTTAAATTTTGGTCTACATTTTGAAGAATAGTTAATTATCTCGTAAACGAGTTGAATTAGGCCTAAGAAATCTTACACCAACTTGTCTTTATTTAGTCTGTACTATCAAAATATGTCATGATACACAGCTTGTTCCATTTAATTTCTCACAACTTTGGTGTGTAACTTTTTTTGAATCACCCTGTATACTTCAAAATATACAATAAAATCAAATTTTGAAATGTGATCCTTCTGAACCTGTGTAATAAATTAACAAATAAAATTGAAAATATGTTACCATTTTTCGTACATAAACCTACGCGAATATGGTGGCCCACCCTGTATAGCACATAGTTATGGGTACCATCAATAGTGATTTTTAAATACTATCTATAATGGATGGATAACTATAGTTAATGTGACCGCTAAATATTTTTAAACCATCGCAATGATAAACAAAACAATAAAATAATGAGGTTCTCTGATATTCTTCTGTAAATTAGGATAGGGGTTGCACTGGAAGAGCTAGTATTCAGTTGCAGCTAAATCGACACTCAAAATCACTTTGTGATTACAACGAAATTTAAATAGTAGCACCTAAATATTTGTAGAAACTACCCAAATATCTATGTCTCTAAAAGCTTACTGAGAGCTTGTAAAAACGGTACTGAGTTCACTTAGCATTGGACTATAATGCTAATTCGAGCACAGTTAGAATCCTACTGACTGCGCCACTTTTATTTGGTATTAACATTTAAACTTAGGTGTTTTATAAACGCAAAAAAAAACGAGTGTGCACTACTTTAGGGTTCCTATAAATACCTATACACTATATAAGGGTAATAAACCGTAAAACTACCAAATCCTTCATCTTCCCAAAAAGAGACGTTTCTTCGTGGCGAGACAGATGGAGGAATATGCTGAATACACACGCGTTTTTAAGGCAATCCGTCAAGGCATAGGGGAAAGGGATAGGCAACCATCGCCATCACATTCGGCCAAATGGGGAAAAAGCCGGTAAAAAGCTTCTGCAGGAAGAGACGATGCGAAACGAATATAGAACACGAGATAAATATCGGGCCGGTCGCGGATAACACAAATCTAGTGTCAAGGTGATCGATAGCGCGGCGGCGAACAGATAGATGCACGGTACAAACAAAAAAGGGGGCGCTTTTTATTGGTCGTGAATGTAACAAATCGGTATGGGGTAACCTGCGTTCCTCGCTCCGTTTGCTCGGCTACTCGACGGTGCGGTGGTCCCGCCAGCTAACGGTTCGCGATCCTGTGGGGATGATATAGTGATTTTTATCGTCGCAATATCGCCGAATAATATACCGACCGAACGAAAAGGGGGCGAATAAGGATATGGAATAAAATTTCCGGTATATGGGTGAGAATATGTTTATCTTTTCGTTTTGTTTAGCTTCGCTTTCCCTGAGCTTCGTAAGTGATATAAATCATGCGTTGTTTTAAGTGAAGGATACCAAAAAGTCTTTGCTCCTGGCGAAACGATATTAAAACTATTTATATGTTTGTCGTAGGCACTATTCTCAAAACATGAATGAAGTGTTAACTTCAGTTTGAGAACTAGGAACTTTAGTGTGTTTAGTCATAATATGTTGTAGTGATATTAATATTTAGCTACTCACTGTTCAACAGTCACAGATGCAGTTACTGTGACTAATCACGCATATGATTTTATTGTAAATATTATGTTATACTTATGTTATAAATTAATTTCTTTTTAAACTGTTATTTTAAAGAAACTTTTACTTATTGCTCACCATTTAGTAAACAAAAATATAAAATTGATCTACCATTCCTTGAAAACAACACGAGCACGCTGGATAGCGTCGCTTATGAACAGCTGAGTTCAGTTTTTGTTGATTGCCTTTAGAAGTTAGATCACTATTCGAAACTTATTTATATTTATTTTTTCATAAAATAGTTTACCATTAAAATAGTCCCAAGTCAGTTTTAAAAATTTATAATATTATCGTCTATTTTTAAACAATTCCACAGTTTAAAGTAAATTTCCAAATTTAAAAATGGAAATCTAACAAATCTCAGAAGATATATTTTATTTTCCCGAATTCAAGAACTAGCTTAGTCCCACTGAATTCCAAGCATATTAAAAAAATGGTTTTCTGAATTTTCTCGCCCGATTTAGAAGGTAGATGTGCTTCTTTTCGTTAAAGAACTTCATTGTTACTTTAATTAGAAATAAATAACTATTGATTTACACATTTAAATATTCGCTAGGACTTTCACTGCTAAAATAGTATTGATTAGTTCTACGGTGAGTGGAAAAAACAGTGCAAGTCAAAAATTAAGGAAAATTAGTTTATTTGGAATATATTAATAAAATATTACAATACAGATGTACACTAGACCACACATTGTTGTTTCTGCAACTCTAAATTTTTGGCTTGTACTGTTTTTTTCCACTCACCCTAGAATTAGTATTTTTATTGTTTTACTAAAAAAAAAATATCGACTAACTACCAACCAATAGTAAATGACATGTTTAGAATAGTTTAAGTCCGGGTCGAAATCAATTTAATACAGAAAATTGGAAAACCAGAATCTATTGTTTTAATTTGTTAAAAAAATTGTTTATTAAATATCTCTTGTATATTTTACATTGTTCTTCACAAATTAAAATGTTGTTTGTGCTATTGTCAAAAAAAATTGTTTTGTATCACTGTGATGTCGGCAACCCAATTTACAATCCTATAAATCGGATTGGAATTGTCCAAATCCATTAAAATATAATATATCTTATGCATGTCGTTTGCGTAAGATATATTGTACTCCTCTCATCTAAAAGCAGAAGATTAGAGAGGAAGTATTAAATGAGGCAGAAGCAGAAAGTAGGAAAGTGGAATCGAGAATGAAAAAAGGTAAAAAAGAGTTAATAACTTTTAGAAGAACATATCGAAGAATGATTGCTATTAAGTGTAAGAAGTGGGAAATTAGAGAAACGAGAAACAATAAAGTACAATAGAAAGAGAGATGCTAAAAACAATACTGTGCGGTTGTCAAAGGGCAATGAAGATCTATACAGATTCAGAATTTTTGAATAAACTCAAAGAAGAGAAGCAAACGCCACGGCATATAATATTTTGCAGTAGAGTTAAGGAAGGAGACAACATGGTAGACCCAGATCAAAATGGTTAAGGAAAGAGGAGATAGAGCTGCAGGAATAAACTATAACTACAAGTAGAAAAGGTGGGGAGATAAGCAAAACTTAAACGGAGAAAACTGAGCGATTTTGTCTGCGGTCCCTTGCCCACTACTTTATATTTATGAAATATTTCTAATAATATCTGAGGACCCCCTCAGATGGCAGCCATGGATGGATTTTACGCCACTGAAAGCGCATGAGGTCTTGAAGCATTTGTGGACTCAGCGAGGAATGGGACAGTATTCCTGGAACGAACGATAATTTCTAATTTCTGTAAATTTTGCAATAAATTCTCGCTAGTGGGACACATTAAGGACGCATTGTGAAGATTAAATGCACCACTGACAGAGGGCGCTATCTAGCTTTTTTTAACGGACTTTTAAAATTCTTGGCGCATTTATGGCTACTTTCCATATAACTGCTTCCAACCTGTTACATTTTTGAGATATTGACATCTTTTACAAGTCTAAGACCAATACATGCAATTTATATCTAGGCGAGTGAAAGTTTATTAAATTCGAATTAACTCGAACAAATTAGTAAGTCTTGTATCAAATTAATGTTAATGGTTGGCGTTATGTGGATTATACCGAGGTACTGAAAACAATTAAACAAATTAAATAATAGAAATAAAGAAGGAGTCAATTAGAAACAATGATCAGAATATATAAAGGGATTACAAACATATTAAAATAGTTAATAAGAAGACATTTTGCGTGAAGATATATTTTTTCAAAATTATTTATCGAATAAAATGTTATAAAAGTTACTAACATTCTCAATATCAGTTCTATAGTTGCAAGTTTTGTGACACTCAATATTAGAAATTTTTAAGGGAAGACGTTTTTTGTATTTGTTTTCAATATCCAAAATGCCTACGTTTTGGAAATCAAAAACATGAGTCTCTCTTCTAAATGATGACTTGATAGTACTTGGTAGTCCTTTTTAAACATATATCATGTTCATATTTTTTGCGTTTTGTCTGTAACAACATCAAAGTTTGTTCGAAAACGAAAATGAGCATTTCTTACAAACCAACCGCGTACTTTCAGTTAATTAATTTTATGGTTCCACTGACGTTTAAAAAAAAAATTAGCAAACAGAATTCTTCCTTCAAATGAGATCAAAATTAAAATGTGTTGATTTAAACGTTAGTTTAAATTTGTTGTGGCGATATTTTAATTTTTCTCTGGGTAGGTATAAAAAAATTATTGTTTCTAAATATTTAAGGTGGGATTCTGTGCATATCTGTATCACTTATCTGCATGTCTGTAAGTATCTAAAAATCTTGCTTATAGATTTACACATGACCCTACAAGCGCTATAGATATGCATATAATCCCACCATTAATTTGATTATATTGTTAACATTTGCCCTGTCACTTTTTTTATTGTGTTTTAAAACACTATACACTTTGTTTAAAACAACACACACTATTAAGATTTAAATAATTAATATAAATATACAGTTAAATAATTGTGCTATATGATAAGTGTATATAAATTATATGCCAAAAAGAATTGCAACACCTAGAAGGTAGTCAGTTACAAAGTTGCTGATAATCATCTCTCAGTACTTCAGCCACGAAAAAGAAATAGAAATTCTTCCCTGGCCTGCTCGCTCTCCGGATTTAAACCAGATCGAGCATGTGTAGGATATGATGGGTCGCTACATAAGGCATTTACCACAAGCAGTAAATGCCTTATAGGAACTCCGTCGTCATCTACAGCAAGCCTAGAATGAACATTCCACAAGACACCATTGATCATCTTATTCAGAACCTCCCAGGCTTGACTAATCGTGGAGATGTGACATTTTATTGATGAATTTTTGTTGATTGTTGGTATTTTTTTTCTAATTGTTATGATTTACTACTGAATACTACTAGTTATGATTTACTACTTGAAACTTCAGCACCAAAATTTCACCTTTATGACTCAACTCCTTCTAGGTGTTGCAATTTTTTTGGCACGCAGTTTATAATTAGAAATTAAAGTTAATGCTAACACCTACTACTATGTTACAATATAATAGTGCTATCAAAACGTTTTGTAAGTTAATTATTGCTTTATTTAACTAAATCGTAGTTCAATCATAAATTGTATTAAATTAAATGGTGAATGTGAGCTAAACAATAGAAAAAAAGATGAAGCACACACGTTCTTGTACTTCACTTTAATTTTAGATTTGAACGCATAATAATCGACTTTTTCACTTTTTTTTAGAATTGCAGCAACAATCTTACAGTACAAATAAAACAACAGAAGCTAATACAAATGTTAGTAACGAATAATAAATTACATCAGCTGCGCTGAAACGATCCATAAAACTGCCTCCATCACCCAAGACTTCTTTCCAATATATCTCACCAGTATAAAAACAATATTTTAAGTTTCATATAATTATCACCAACCGCTGCACACATGGGTGCAATTAAAATTCTAAACGTCCTAATTAACAGAAGTCGAAATGTAATTTTTTACCAGCAGTCTCTTAAATGTATTAAAATATACAGGCCTGTTCTTAAATTCCCACGCAAAAGGGAAGCCTCACAGACTGTCCAATTAACACCGCCAAGCCACCCTCATTCAGCAATGAACGTCGTCTAATTATCTTAATTTTTATAGTCGCGATTCACCCACGGTGGTATTCTACAATGGAAGCCAAATAAATAGAACAATAATTGTTATTGTCAGAATTATAGCGATGCTGTAAAACTGATATTGTAAGGTAGTAAGTAGTAGTTCATTTGTACTTGTTCTTTGTTAATTTAGATACGAATTTTGTTTTGGGCAACTCGGGTAATTAACACCCAAACATATCTGAAGGTAAACTGCTTCCTTTACCTTACAATCCCTACACAAACAGACGCAGCGACAAGAACCAAGAGTTGCTGAGTAATACGTTTTGTCTCTTTTTCCTCTACAGTATAGTCGATAAATTCTCTTTTTACGGCGTGCTAAATGATTTTATTTGATACGTATACACCGTAATTATTATATATAACGCCGTTAGGAGTTGGCGTAACTGTGCCATTCGAGATCATAAAACCGGTGCTATGGCAACAAAATCCTCTGTCTTGATTGTCTCTCGGTCGTCTTCCTGGAGGCAGCTGAGTTAAAAGTTATGATACGATATGATACTACTGATTTAGCTTCTTCTTTATTAGCTTGCGCATAGCAGTAGAAAAATATATCGTGTTCCGTTGATGGTAAAAGCAAAATAAGGAGATATTTTTATATTTGTTACGTTCCAGGAAATGGAAAATGGATTTTTGTTTCTAGAACCTCGTGAATAAATACTTAGATGTTTATTTGCAAATATATTTAATATATTCTCATAATACTCGTTTGTTGCTGAAAGAAGTGTTGAGAAAGATATAGTCCAAACTTTGACGACTCATCGAGGAAAATCTAAATAAATAAATACTCAACAATTGTGTTGCATTCATTATGTATAAATTGGCACAAAAGCTACACTCAGCGACATTCTTCATTCAATCCAAATAAAAAGTTACTGCAAAGACACATAAAGTAACCCTTCTGTGGGTTCCGGGTCACACAGATGTGGAAGGAAACGAAATAACGGATAACCTCGCAAAAAAAGGGGCTGGAATGCCTTTCGTAGGGCCTGAACCCTTTTGCGGGTTAAGTAGCAGTACAATACTGAAGAAACTAAAAATAGAAATGGAGCAGAGAAAATCAGTTACTGGGAAAATCTCCAGGGATGATGCAGAGTAAAATTCTTCTGGGAATTATAACCAGAAGAGGTTTACAGAATGCATCAACCTGAGTAAGAACAATGTTCGCATATTAACAGGAATACTTTCAGGCCATTGTAGACTGAAAGGACACCTGACTAAGCTTGGATTGGAAAAAGATCCTGAATGCAGATTTTGTGGGGAACAGGATGAAACACCCATCCACCTCCTCTCAAACTGCGCAGCACTGTGCAACCCGAGGGCATTGTACCTGGGAGCATGTGAAATCGAAGAGGGAGACTTACCTAAAATGGGGCCCTCTGATATCCTACCTCTTTTAAAAGGAATAGGATTGGGAGGCCAACTGTAAAGCAGCAAGAATGGGGGACACAATAGATCCTTTAGGTCGCAGTGTAACACCTCCCTTCATCTACATACATACATACATACTGCAAAGACAGTGAATGTGGTAGAAATAAACAATCAGTTCAACAAGAGACAACAGACATCTATAACTATTGATATATACTCTATGAAGATTTTATTTTCAATAACCACATGGTTTGAGCAGTATATAATCTGAGTTCCATGCAACAAACAGATATTTGAAGGAATAATAAATGGTATTATTGTAATAGGCTGTACTTGCGTGTGATTCGAGAAGGCGATAATCAGCACTTTTACATGAGTTTTACATCCTTTTAACAAGTAGTGCCCCGCACCTTTAACAATAATATACTCTCTTCTAACTGTATCGGGTATCTTCGTTGCAAGTTTCTGCTAGTCGACACAGCAATTCTCATTGTCCTACTTTCTTCATTACTTATTACTTTGATACCTCTATTTTTACTGGTAGAAGATGGAAAACATTCGTGCACATTACTGCCTTTCGAAGTGCAATTAAGTAAGTAGAAAGAGCTGTTTGTACTTTCTGCAAGTATTCGAGATGTCAAAACAGTGGCACCCAATAAAACCAGCGAGCAAATTCTAGATGCAGTACAAGAAGATAACTGCGATACTACTTAGTGTCCCAGAAGAGTTTTTTATAAAATCCGGCTAAAGGCCAAGTGGCTTGCACGCTTGGCTGTTATTCGCGGGATTTTTGGTTCGAGTACCACGACGGACTGTTCTCAGAGTGTTGAGGTTTTCGTGGTTTTCCTCACTCTTTGGCGAATTCTGAGAGACGAACATCTTAAGTCGCTCTACTGGCGCAGGCGTAATAATAACTCATGGCTCGGCCGATGCCCCCTGTTATTGACAAAAGCTGTTGGGGGATGCCAAGGCATGAATTATTATTATTATTATTATTATTAATATCCCCAAGTAATGAAACACCTTCAGTTATCTTCATAATGAAAAATCTTCTCCATCCATACCAAAGATAATGCGTTTAGTATTCTTGATTTTCATCAATAAGTAAGAGCAAAATACCTGAATAAATTTGGAGAATGTGTTCACCAAGAAGATTTTCCATTAATGGTCATTCACTGAACAAAATAAATTACAGCCCCTGGTTGTTGATGAAAGCTGTTAGGTCTTACCCACTTAATGTAAGTGAGTGATAGGATAAACATTTTCTAACCAAATGAATTGATGATGAGTCCATCCTGTGAGTAGGTGTACGAAAAGAGTTCTAGACCAGGTACCTCCCACTATCATACCCGCACGATTTCGGATGATGATGCAAGAGGTTTCTCTCACTACTACACTTAATAGCTTTTACAGCAACTAGTCAAAATTGAGTTTCTCTCATTATTTCACTCAATATCTTTTTATAGTGATTAGAATTTAAGAATTCTTGGAATTGTAATATGACATCTGATTGTCTAGATATTTAATTTATGAAATAAGGATTGGGTTTTTATTGGTTTCCCTTTAGCTTTCATTCTATATTAGTTATGTATTAATTAGCGACTCGACGCATTCGTATGATATATACTGCTTTCTTCTACATTCCTTCACTAATCATTATCTAATAACCACCCTAGTGATTTTGGATATGGATTATTATAGCAAAGTCTTTAATTAACGGTAATTGTTTTTGGAACTGATTGCAGAACTTGTACTATACATCATAACTTTATAAAATTAACGGTCCTAATGTGTATGTATAAAAATTTTAATATTTCAAGACATTCACATAGAGTAATTTTAGGAAATAACTTCTTAGAATGAAATTCTTTAAGGAAACTTTAATGAAATTCCCATCAACCAGAGCAATAAATGTTTTGTCATTAATAAACGAACCGAAAATCGATTAGTATCAGACAATTTTTGCAATATCAACGGAGTAGCCGTTCCAATACAACAGAAAAGCCGTTGCATTACAACATGATAGCCGTTACATTCCAGCAGGTAGCTGTTGCCGTTGTCGATTTAGATTCTTACAATGTGGTCAAGAACCTTACAACAGAGAAGAAGGGCTGGCGCTGCAGCTGGAGATCTTCTATTGTTTACGATACCTATGTCCACCTGGATCTTTGATTTCTTTTGACAGTTTTTTTTGACAATCATAGCCTAGCTGCTCCATCTGTAGTTGCCCATTAAAGATATCAGTAGAGACTAGAAAGGTTTTAATGCTTATTTTTAATGGACAACCACAGGAAGATGTTGTGTTAGTATGCGTATTAGTTGCACCCTGAATATAAGAAATGCAAATGTAATCTCAAGATCTATCTTACCAAAGATCTAAATCCCAAATAAATTAATGAACATAAGTATTATTTTGGTAATAAATAATTTAAAAAACAGCAAGTCATGTGCCATTCATTATATCAAATTTAAAACATGTTCATTCTGGTGATAATAAGGTAGCAACAAAGAAATATTCGAAAGAAAAAAATAAATTATAGTGGAATGTGATGTCTCAAAATATGTACTTCTCCAAGTTACTTCTAGAAGAGTACAAAGCGTGGTATAACATCTTAGAATCTTTTACACAAATTGTAATACTACTAATAAGACCATAATTCTAAAATAACATATTGCAATCTGAATTTAAAAAATATGCAGGATAATAATTCCATCAAGAAAACTAACCAAAATTTAAATAATTATTTAATTCCTAATCATCTTCAGCAATCAGTATAAGTGGAATTGTTTCAGACTTTAATGTCACATCTTTAGTATTTCAGTTAGATAAAAGCTTTTAGAAACTAGGTAAAAGGTTTATTTATGATTTACATTTTCGATTTTAGTGTCGCACTTCAGTAATTGATTTCGAATGTGAGCAGTTTTTGTCTCCTGAAAGTGGCATAATAACTAAACTTTGGCCATGTAAAATGGAAACATGATTTGCCTTTTAATTTTTTTTTAGTAAAGTTTAGTTCACAGTTTTTCCTTGGGGTGCTTGAAGACTAGAACTAAACTAATTTATAAATATTCGTCAAGCTGTCGAATTCTGATAAGGGATTAACTGTGTTCTGGTCTGCAGTGAGTCTACTATATTAGCCGAAGTAGGAAAGAATAAATTAATTCTTGTCTCTCGTCTCTTTGTATTAACAATGTTTTGATGATATACCACGCTTGGCGTAGAAGGAAGATAGTCGGCTATGCAGAATAAAAGTTATTTATTATTCTTCGTAGCGGTATTAAATACGAGTACGTACGGAAAGCAACGCGAAGCTGCTTTATTTACATAATAATAAAAGGAAACAATGTAAAAAACAAGAAACAGTATTTCATCATCGTTCGCTCGTTTGTTTTGTTTCCTATTCTCCTTTTCTTTTCGACGAATTAAATTCCTATCTCGACCTAGCTAGGCTTCGGTTCTTTCTTTTTCTTTCCCTCTTGCTTCCTCTGTCTTTTTAAGTCTTCCGTGGGTTTTCCTTGTCTCGTTTGCCTCGGTTGCGTTCGGGTTTAATAGGAACGACTTTCTTGCTTCTCCGGATCTTTTATCTAGCTTTCGTCCGCTAGGGTGCGCGTGTTTCCGCTGTTTTCGCACTGTGCTCGTTTTGTTACTCCGTCTACAGTGTACTTCCTAGTACTATCAAGGGGAAACGGTGGAGAGGGCAAACATATCAAATCGTATTTCGCGCACTCCGGGCAACGCATTAAAACTGCATCGCTCTTAAAAAGCAAACAGGCTGAACAGAGATAATGTCGTTGCAGACTTCTGCTATTGTGCTAGGCGGAGTAGATGACTTTTCTTACTATATCGCAGTAGAGTTAGCGGTCTATTCCTGTGGAGGGTGGAAGGTGGAAAATGTGTTCACTTGGGAGATTTTCGAATACGTAACTTTCTGTTTCGCAATAGCGATTCGGTTGGTATTTTACGATAAGGACTGAAAGCAGCGCCATATGGACATGTTGTGTAATAACATGAAACACAAATATCATCACCAAAAGTGTGTGTTGAAACGTAGGAATAACGTTACGTAGTCGATTTTTCATTCCCGTTTCGTATTGTGAAGTAGAGGGCTCGGAAATATCCCGATACACCACACATCACTGTATCGGACTAGCTAGCTTGGAATTTTCGAGATGGATGTGTATGCCATACAGAGAGTTTAGCGTGAACTAACGCGGTAATTCCATAGTTCCTCTTGTAAATGGCAGATAGATAAACTATTCAAGAGTCTACACTTCGGTCACTTTCATTGGACTTTACTGACGGTCAAAATCGATGATCGATCTGTTGATATTGTTTACCACACTTCATGCCGTAATTGATCAGTTATCTGCTTAGTGAATTTTATTAGTTAGCCAATTACATTGCAGTCATTTGGCAAGTGTTAATGGATCTTTTGGCTCAAATTAAAACCAAATTTTAAATCTAAAGGCGTTTCAACATTTTAATATATTTTTCAAGTTATTGCAAAGTGGGAATTATTAAACTAGGGATTGATAAAAAAATTATATTGTTTGTTCGTAAATGTAAATGTGCCATCGTCTTATACAACTTTTTATCGTGTAATCTGTAGTTGACTAAACAGCATTACGTTGCGATATAAAACTAACGAAAGCCATCAGCCTCTAGTTATAATAATAAAGTGTCCAGAAGGAGCAAAATTATTTATTTATTCAACTATAAATATTATATATAAGCCCCTTGCCTTATTCAAGCAGCAGCAATGGTACAGGATTGGTGAAAAGTTTGTAGCATTAAGTGTTGCAAGATTTTTCTCACTAAACCGCGTTCATCGCGATGATAAAACGTGCTTATATTTTGAAAAAGATCGTTCAATCAATATCTACGGATGTACCAAACATATTTAAGATAATCTTTATGAGTAGATAACGGATCAGATGCACCACCACCAATCTGTGGTCCGATTTGTGCCAGTACAATAACTGTTTATCGCACACTGCATAAACTATTTTGAAACCACCATGATGTAAACTTTGAATTCACCGATATATTTTTTTGCGTTTTGAAGCAATGGTCATTTTCTGAGCTTATCTACGCCCGACATTGTATTACATTTACAATGCGTAAAACGTTAACGAATTATCTCGCATCAAGACTCGACTAACACTTATACGATACTAGATATTGTTACACATTACATTAATCAAAATGACTTATATTTTTAAATTAATAATTTCTTTTCGCTTTCTTTTTTCGAAAACATAGACAACATCAGCGATATAAACGTTAATTTGAAGACAATTATAATTGCATTTTCCTTACCGTGCACTGTTGAAAATATTACGGTGTTGGCGTTAATTTTGCGCTAATCAAATATTTTAGTGTTGATTTTTCCAAACTTTGCCAGACGAGTTGACTACGCGTATTTAATAGAACAGAAATTACTAGAATTTCGTGTGAATTCTTTGTTCAGATATGAGGATTGACTATTTTTCTAGACATTCAGAAGGGTCAACCAATCAGAATTTTTCCCTCGGATAGAAATATAGAAACCCCACCTATTCTAATACAGTATTGCATTATACGCACCACCTGCATTGCACGTGTATCTGTTTTCGTGTTTGATGTCTCCGTATTAAATTCCATAACAAACCACCAAACGTGACTGACTTGCAAAATATAACCTGGTGTTATTAAACGTTAATTCCAGTGGGCATAAAAAAATTCAATATCTTAACCCTAGTCCTACCAACGTTTTATCGTAACGTGTCCTACCAAGGTGTGCCTCACAGGCACACATCTATTTGTACACATTGTTGATGTAAATAATAGCAAAATATGCATTGTTTATTTCATGTAGTAGGTATACAGTAAGATTAAAAATATAGAAAGAATATTGTGTGTCAGAAGATATAATTAAAAATGTACAAGATAGTAAAATTTGAAAGTTATTTATGTAGTTTGCAATTTGTGCAGTGAGTATTTCTCTGATGTTCACCAAAACGTTTGCTTACATTTATCAATAATGTGTTGACATTCTGCTTTTCTATGATGGGCAAATATAGCACCGTTTTTCGTTTTCTTACTTCTCGAGCGAAGACTCCCTGTGGTTGGTACTTGATTCAACGTAGTTTGTATCAATGAAGTATGACTTTATGCAAGCCACTAAACTACGACGTCTAATTTGCCCAGTACTAATTTTGTTGTATTTCTCGTAAGAAAATTTTGCGAAGTCTTCTTTTTTGGAATATGCCTGTCAGGATGGATATTTCCAAATGACAAATGAAGCTATCCACACACATCAATTATATTGAAAAAATAGACCAAAGGCACCTATTTAGTTTTGCGTTTCACTGAATATGTATGTACATCTGATCAAGTGTATCCACCCTCCTTTCGTGGAATTGTAGTACTTATTGATTTCAGATTTATTTTTATTTTCCTCATCAATGGTGGAGTCGTTGTGCATTGTAGATAATAATATGACAGCTATTTTTTTAGGTACATAAGATACAAAGTCATTGTTTCTGAAAACCAAACAAGTTGCTTTCAATATTCCGTCGCCTGTGGGTAAAAATTTGGTGGTATGCAGCGCTTATTTTTTCTGAGCGTTCCTACAAGTTAGGCTTGGTAAGCAACTGATGCAAGCTCGTAGCTGGTGAAGAAGTTGTCGAACGTAATATTCCTTTTAGTTCTCAAAAAAGGTTCACAAGGTCTTCAACCACCTTTTGCGCTAAGTTTTTGCTCTGTTGAGACTTCTTTTCCTAAGTACGTATACACGTAAGCGATAACTAGTTCCACTATCAGCATATACACAAATTTCATACGTACTTTCTGGCTTGCTTGGCAGGTATGTCGGAAAGATACAACCTCTAAAAGGCACCAGTGTTCATCGATGGTTAGATTACTGCAGGAAGATATATTTCAGCAAGTTTGTATTAACAGGTCCACAGGTTCTAATTGGTACAACTTGTCCTTTTGCCTTCGAGGTTCTGGTCGTTTATCGTCAAATGAATAAATCTTAGTAATGAGTAAATCTATTTCGTGACATACACGCTCGATAAACAGGATTTCATATAAAGATATCATAGCTCATTATAGTCCATTCTTGTTTATTTCTTCAGCAGTAATAAAAGGCCAAGAAAGCACGGATTTCAACGTCGTCAACTGGTTTCACAAATCGCCAAGAATACGACAGCCTCCTTATAGTGAAGTAACCACAATACCATAACCGTATCATCAAAAACAAATTGAATGCGTCACAAGGACTATAACATGTACCAGGTGGAAGTTTCACTTTGTTAAGCTGTTGTAATTATGTTGTGTGCATGTGTTTTTCCTTGGCAATCGGCGTGGCATTCCACTCGGTACATCTTTCCTAAAATTTTGCGAATGGCCGGGCGGTTCATCATTAGCATCACTATCGTCACTTCTTCTTGTTCATCGCTTTCTTCATCGCCAGTTTCTTGATAATCGCTTCACTAGAAGAGGTTTTGTCATTTGCTCTTCTTCATCTTCACATCATTTACATTCTTCCAAATCTCATCATTTCGTACAATGCATCGAGCAACTCCTTTTCAGTTAGTGCCGGCGTCGGTCAGTCAACCAATCGGTCATACTTTCTGCATAAATTTCGAAACCAAATAGCATATAATATATATAATATTTTTCTGGGGTCAATCAAAATTATTTTGCTTACCTGGTCTATACTATATCTCCACTAGGTAAAAGAAATAAAATTAACCAATAGACACCTAAAACGGCAATGCGTTCGTTAGGAAAGTCAAAATACACTGATAGCAATGCAGTTTGTAAGCTGACTGTTTTAAGCAAAACGCATTTAGGGAATTCCCTTCATATGCAACTGGAAGTTCTTACATACAAGGGGAAAGTCCGAAATATAAAGCATATCTTATTACGGGGGATTTACCACATACCTAGTTTTAAATAACGTAGCAATGCATTTATAGTATAATAAACAGTATGTGCCTCAAAGACACACCTTGGTAGGACGTGTGGTAAATTGTGTTTATTTTTTTAGTAAAATAGGAAAAATATTTTTAAAAAATTTTTATGTCATTCTGTGTTAAATAGTTTATTTTGGGAATACAAAATCCTCCAGTCTGTGGGCAGTTAACTTACAAAGTTCAGCAATTTCAAAATCAATTGTGCCTTAAAAGCACCTTGGTAGGTTTTAGGGTTAAAGATGTTATTGGGAACATCTATTTACGCAATTAGTTTAGACTTGAATCAAATAGCATAACATTCACTTAATTTATAATGGTTCTCAAAAAATCAGTTTAAAATTGGTACGTTTAGTTTGAAACCAAAACTTGTGAATGAGTGTTTGCCATATTTATAATTGAGAAACGTGTCTTAAAGAGAGATACTTATAGCACTAAAGAAATAGGAGTTGCATATCTAAAAAGACGTTGTGTTTAGAAGATGGTGGTTAAAACACCCAATAGATCGCATTCATTTAGTTAAAACAGCTAGTAATTTTGTCTAGTTAGATCAATAAAATGTGACTAGAAGTATTTTATAATTCCACACGTGTCAGTTGGACAAAAATAACCCCTTAGCAAATAGACAATAACTTGACTATCTTTGCTCGTCAAATTTAAACTCTATAGTTCTCGACAAAATAACACGAAAAGAGTGTGGACCTCTCCTGATCTAAATTAGTCAAAAAAATGTTAAAATTTTCAAAAGTGTGGTTCTGGCAATTACAGATGCGATAATTTTACGTCACTCAGATCCAAATTTTAAATTCATTTATTTAGTTTACACACGGAAACCCCAAGACGCTCCGTACCGCAGTTTTACGACCCTTTGTGCATTATCCAGCGTCGCTATTGGTTCGTCCCTTTGTTACCTACCTACCGAGGCTTTATAAGCGCTTCACGCACTATGCTCGGTCTCTCTTACTTTTCCGATTCAACGAACATTCAGTCACTACAACCCGTTCTGACTCGAAAAACACAAAGCCACGTGCTGCCCAGTCAGCACATACACACTAGCTTCGAAGCCCCTTGGCTTCAAGCTACCGCTAAGTATTTTTTTACTTACTTTATTTATAATTTACCCTTTTCTTTATTCATTGTTTTGTATCTTTTCTATTTTTCTTTACTAATCATTCACCTCGTGCTTTATATGTAACGCCGAACTCGTAATTATCAGTAACTCTTTGTTCTACTCTAATCACCGCTATATACAGTTTTCCTCTTTAATTTTAAATAAATAATTGCGATCTTATTTTCAAACCACGTGTTATTATCAACATTAAATTTTTTTTTCTTTTTTTTTTTTGCTGCCTAATTTTATTTAATTTATTAATAATAAAGGGTAACCGTTACAATTTTTCGAGCCCTTTTATTCTCAACATTACTAGCGCGACCCCATCAGTACATCCTTCATGTGTTTACCGTTATTTTATCAGGTTACCGCAGGTGAAGCAGTGTAGTGCGTCCGGACGCCCGCACACCGTAACGTAACAATACCATTGTATAAGACTCGACTAACACTCATACGATACTACATACTATGGTATAAGTATGTTAGGTATGCTCACAAGAGGGCGAAAATAAGACTTTTCTGCGCATCACCATCGCGCGTCATCAGACAGCCATTTTATAGTTTTCGTAGCGTTTACAGTGATTAACTGTGTAATATTATAAATGTTTATTTTTCATTATTTCGTTTTTATTGTGTATTTTTATTGATTTGTTGACGACTTTTACTTTAAATACAGTTTCTGAGTTAAGTTTTATTTTATTTTGTATCTACGTACAAACATATGTTTTGAGGTGAGAGGTTAAGTGGTCGTCGTACATATTTGTACAAATTTGTTTATAGGTCGCTAAATTGTGTAAAATGCAAATTTCTTTAATTGCGAAAGATGTACACATTTTCCTCACAACGCAAAACTAAAAATTGTCTGACTAGCTATAATAAAATGTTTTTTAGAATAACAACACTTGTGAAAGTAATTCACACATTTAAATTTGGAAATAAACTCTCATATCAAATGTTAAACTATTTAATGAATGTTAACTATTGCGATGCTTTATTTTTTTCTTAAATTTCATTCTACTCGCATCATGCATGTGCTCTAGCATCGCGCGTTATCACTGCATGCCCATACCTAATATACTTATACCATGCTAGATACTAGATACATGAACGGTGGGAGTGATTTTACTGCCTTGAAAGATATACTATGGCTAAATATTCTGCATAGCGCGGGGCGAGTGCGGCCCATGTAAGCAGACACATTTGACCACTCTGGTCATAACTGTTTGGTCGAAGAGATGGAATACGTTCATGTTCTGTCAGCGGTGGCAAAATTAGGTATTATGAAAAAAAAAAAGAGAAAAAGAACGAATTCGTGTAAAAAATGGCTTTTAGATCGAAAATATTATACATAAAATACTACAAATTTGGCATATAGATTTCATCAGTGCATGCTGTCAAACGCTGACTACCTTCATATTTATTATTTGTTTTCTAAAGGTTTTTTAGTGAATACATTTTTGTTTTGACAGACTTAAATGTAACCCCAGAATCAACATCTCTCCTTCCTTTTTTAAAACTTCGTAATCAGCATTCATCTTTACCTGTGGCGGTTCGTGACAATATTGAATGGTGGAGCCAATCTCGGGCCCATTCAACCTCCCTACCCCCACCAGCCCTCCTATTTTATTAATTTTACAAAGTTTCCTTGTAAGTTATTTATTAATTTCTTACCTCGTTTATTGCTAACTAAAATAATAAATAATACCACACAGAAAAAAAAAACACTATAATACACTTATCTCCAATAAGTTTCATTTGTGAGACGTATAATTATATAAGTTCAGCATGTACATTATTTTATTGTGAGTTTGAATAATTGATTCAAACCTTTTCTGAGCGCAGACTCGAGTAGTCATTCTCTGTATTATGCCTTAGTTTCTTTTATATGTTGTTGATTAATTGTTTTATTGATTAATAAGTCCGCGCTGCATTAAATTTGCGTTAACTATATATTCTGCTGTTATTACATAGGTTAATTGTTCTTATTCGTAGTAATATTGTCCTTAATTTGGTGAACACTGTTGGGCAATAAACCATTATTATTATTATTATTATTATTACTATAAATAATAACTATTGCACACTATATACTTACTATTATCTATAAATAAATATATCATGGTAAAAATATGTTAGGTACGCACTTGCGTAGATTATGATGACGCGTATTATAGGTGTTAAATTTAAGCAAGAATCGGAGTGTAAAAATTATACGAGAAAATAAAAGAATATATATTTAAGTATTGAAGTTAAAAAATGCAAATATTTAAACAAAACGGTTATCTTGTTATTTTACGATTTACTTACGTACAAGTTAAACCACATAAACAAATTTAAATGGCGTCAGTAACTTTGTTGCAACCTCTGGGAGGATCCCAAAACATACATTTATTTTTTTATATTATTTTATGCAATATTTAACATTACTATCTACCTACTGTATTTATAAATAAACCTATTTATTAAATATCTTCAGAAACATATCGGATAAGCATGTCGTTGTCATTAGATCGCAACAATTTGTTTGTTCAGTCATTAGTTGGAGCGTGGTTTATGCTCTTTAGTTTAGTTACTATTTGCTCATTTTGACATACCTTCTGATATCTGATTGCTATAAAATCAATTATTATTAGTCTTTATTACAAGAAGATAGCAAAGAAAACAAATAGGTCCAGTTCCACACAGATACTTTAATAAAAAAAAAAAAAAATCAAGCGACCGGTTTCTTCTTGTAATTATGTAACTCACACACAGTCACAACGGATCATTTTCTTTATTAACTTATTTCGGCAAGTCGAAATATAACAAAACAAATATACGTAATATGTATAAACGTAAGGATACACATTCACGAATATATTGCTATGGCATTTCCATACCGCCCAGGATTCTTAAGATAAGGTTTTAGGAACTGAAATTATAAAACTTTTTTCACGTATTTATACGTCAGAATTAATTTTGACAATTTGATGTTCGTATCTAGTAAGTGAACTCCCACTACAGATGTTAATTATTTTGTTTTGGAAATTATTATGTCGATTTGTCAATTAAGATATGTCATATATTAAAAGAAATTGCAAATAAAATTTTGATGATGGGAGTAGCGTTTTATATTACTGGAGCATAGTATAATAAAATACAACAAATTGCTGTATGAAGCCTACCACAAAGATTCTCCACTTTATAGTGGAACGCCTAGAATGCATTTTATTTTAAATTCGATTTACCATTTACTTCCTTAATAAAAGATATTTGATTTCGTCCGGTTTATGTAAACCTATAAAACATATAGAATTGTTAACGTATTTTTAGTCCTATTAATCCGTATGTGTATGTGTGTGGCGTCGTAAGCTGCGTCAAGAAAATAATGGACAAAGAGAGATAGTCGTTAAAATCAGTGCAACGTCCCTGGTCAGCGGACAGCTGAGAAGATCGTAGGTACGCAAACGAACAAAGAAAAGCCATCAGCCAGCGTCCAAAGCGAGTGGACGTGCCGTTCGGTTGGAGAACTGTTGTAGAAGTACCCGCCATTAGGGGCTTTCCAGAACACAGTTACATATTTTATTTAAAGGGCATCGTGCAGCGATCTAATGGTAGCCGCCCTGCAATTGCTGAGTGCCTATTGTGCCAAGGAATAAACATCCTGAAGGGGGAGTCTTACAATTGTATTAGATTGCGTATTATCAGCCATGTACTGCCGTGTTGTGCCGCCGTATGTTGAGAATTTTCCGATTTAGAGGGTCGAATACAGCCTCCAGGGGGTACGACGACATAGTCACAAAGAACCAATTTCCAGACGAGACCGCTGTATGTGCCAAAAATCATACCGACCACGCCAAGACCACACCCAGAGCCAAAGAAGCGCACAAAATCGCAAATGTTACCGCCTATTTTATTTGTTTATTAGTTTATAAATTCGAATTCCTAATTTTATTTGAATTTTATTTAAATTTAATAATTCATTATTTCTTTACCGTCAAATAATTATTCATGTGTAATGCTTTTATTTATATATATTTCTGCCTTCGCTGTTTTCAAATGAAATAGTGTAAAGGTCGTACTCTATTTTAAATACCCATAGAACCGCACGACCTGAGAGCGGTTATTTTCATCGATAAAAGATTCTCATGCTAGTTTTCATTATTTATTTCAATTAAATAATAGGCATTATTATTTAGCAAACTTACGACACCCAAAACAAAAAATATAATATTCATAAGTAAATTAATGACCCATTATACCGGGTGTCCAGCCTAAGATGCAACGGTCCATGGCCGATTTATTATTGTTTTTTTGGAAAAATGTTTCAAATAAATGTTGCCTGGAATCATATTCTACATATTTTAAAATTAGTTTCAGTAATGGCGGACTTCTGGTTATACCGGAAGTAGATACTAACTTTATTATTTTAAATGGAACACCCTGTATATTATTGTATTTTTGAATTCCTTGTTAAATTTAAATAACAATACGTTAGGCATACATTGGGGCTAAGTTGTACCGTTTCCGAATTACACGACGTTTTTCGAAAAAAATGGCATTTGCAATGTCTGCAGTGTTTGGAAATATCTCCGGAAATACGAAAATTAGAAAGATGCGGTTTTCTGTTTTCGCTAAATCATGAAACAGCACACGTCTTTTATTTTAAAATTGTTGCGTTTACACTACAGAATTATTAAATAGGGCTCTGTAATTTTCGAATTCTAAAGTCATGGGTAATTTGATTTTTTTAAATTGAATGGTATAGTAATTTTTACATAAATTGTTGTAAAATTTAATTTTCTTTCGATTTTATACGGGTGTCATTGTGTCGATCTCCAAAAGTTTTGGAGATATTCGCGATTTTTTAGTTTTTCATGATAGATACGTATTGCGAAGCGCCGGCCACATTCTCCTCGCATTTCACTGGCTTGGGACTGACTGCAGTAATACTGGCATGCTTAGAAAGTGGCCAATAGAATACAATAAGATCACTGGGAACAAACAAAACTTGAAATTACAAAAAAAAATCCCCATCGATTTATTGCAGCACATAGTCAGAACAGCAGGTCAGTGAACGTGTGGGCAGGTATCATTGGACAACATATCATAGGCTTGTTCTTTTATTTACATATACATTTCTTCAGAATAATTTGGGCGTTCTGTCAGAAAATATTCAGTTAGCTACTTGTCAGCTGATTTGGTTCCAACACGATGGTGCTTCATCTCCCAATACTGTCGAATTTCGTCAGTTTTTGGATGTGTCTTTTTCAGACCGCTGGATTGGGCGTGGAGGACAGATGACAGATGGCCTCCGAGATCGCCAGATCTTATAGGCTGCGATTCCTTTTTATGAGGTTTCATTAAAAATGAAATTTGTGAGACGCCACCAACAACACCTGATGATATGCGCCATCGTATTTTAAAAGCGTTTCAAGCAGCACACCAGAAGTGCTCAGAAATGTTCAAAAGTCAAACACAAATCAATTTCAATTATGTAACGCCTAAAATGGATCGCAGTTTGAACATTTAATGTAATAGTGTTGTAGAAATTCTCTGTATAATGACGGCACTAACATTTAAAGTGTAACCTGTTGCGAGAAAGACGCTCGAACGTGTATGTACGCCATTCATTGCACAGAGTAATATAGTTCGAAAAATGTTCTGATTTATGGATATACCAGTGATGTTGTGTTTTCTTTTATCTTTGCTATGTTCATTTCCAATGCGTTTCAGTAAATTCTATATTTTTTAATTTCAAGTTTTGTTGTTCCAGCATTAATGCAGCCAGTCTCAAGCCTGGTAAAATGCGAAAGGAAGGTGGCCGGCGCTTCGTAATACGTATCTATCATGAAAAACTGAAAAATCGCGAATATCTCCAAAACCTTTGGAGATAGACACAATGACACCCGTATAAAATCGAAAGAAAATTAAATTTTGCATCAATTTATGTAAAAATTGCTATACTGTTCAATTTAAAAAAAAAATCAACTTACCCATGATTTTAGAATTCGAAAATTACAGAGCCCTATTTAATAATTCTGTAATGTAAACGCAACAATTTTAAAATAAAAGACGTGTGCTGTTTCATGATTAAGCGAAAACTGAAAACCGCAACGTTCTAATTTTCGTATTTCCGGAGATATTTCCAAACACTGCAGACATTGCAAATGTCATTTTTTTCGAAAAACGTCATGTAATTCGGAAACGGTACAACTTAGCCCCAATGTATGCCTAACGTATTGTTATTTAAATTTAACAAGGAATCCAAAAATACAATTATATACAGGGTGTTCCATTTAAAATAATAGAGTTAGTATCTACTTCCGGTACAACCGGTAGTCCGCCATTACTGAAACTAATTTTAAAATGTGTAGAATATGATTCCAGGCAACATTTATTTGAAACATTTTTCCAAAAAAACAATAATAAATCGGCTATGGACCGTTGCATCTTAGGCTGGACACCCGGTATATTGGCGTCCAGCGCAGGGCACGACAAAGTGTACCATTTCAACTTGAATTATAATAATTATATGTTCTATCCAATCATTTATTTGATAGTTTCCATTGTGCATTGTCCTTGATTTATTTTATTTAAAATTTTATTTATTAATGTTTAATACTACAACTTCGAATGACGTAGCTCTTACTTCCTCTTAGACGTACTGTTGTCCAGATGATGGCGAAAGCCGAAACCGGTAGACACAGAGAAATTTAAAATAAATGATTGGATAGAACATATAATTATTATTACTAATTCCACCACCAATCAAAACTTTCAATAACTATTTCAACTTGAGTTTCCCAAGTCAAGTTGCAATCTCGGTAGGTTTCCGGTAGATTGTTTTCACAGACAACAGTAATTACACTATTGTTGCAATTGATTTCATCTAATCTAGGTTTCCTATGTTTATTCACTAATAAGGGTTTTGTTCGTTTTTAATAAATTTCATTTCAAATGATAGCATTAAATATGATATGAATATTTAAAACTACTGCTGTGCCCGTCTCTGTGAATAAGGTTCCAATTCCAATTCCAATCTTTAAAAACCGTATTGAAACAGTACGGTTACTTCTTTCTTTTTCAAAAGCGAAGGCGCCAGACTTATGTGCACTGCGATTAAAAACGTAGCAAGAGACTGCAGCGACAAAAAAAATGATTACGTCGAAAAAAGGAATGGCGGAACGCGAAAGCGTTTGCATAAACAAATTCCTAATTGAATACCGCCGGAAAAACGAAATGCGCAATTGTTATTCAAGTCCGTTGTATTTTTAGCGTTAACCACGGAATGGCGCGGTACTATTTTAATGTATGCGGGGACGCCGCAAAAGCAGCGGTTTCGGCGGCGGAAGCGACGGCACCAACGGCACCCAATACAAATAAAAATCGAAGGGAGTAGTATGTAAATTAAACGGAAGAATTCGCGATATTCACTTTATTTTTCCTTTAATATTCCGGGCGCACTGGTTATTATTTCCCGGACTTCATAAATATGGAGCCGCTTTACATTTGGCGGGGGCCGCCTTAAATTTTTCCGAGCAGCAGCTTTATTGCCACTTTAAAGTTATAAAACACTGCATACATATTTTATTTCCCGATTTCGTATTTGCCTGCGCCCCTCGCCGGGCCCGAACGCCACCCCCAGAGTCCTATTCTCCGAGGGCGCGTGAATTTTTATCTCGCCCCGACTGACTGATTTACGGCGAAACAACTTGGCCCGAGTATATTTACCGATACACGGGAGCATACCGTTAGATATTAAGGCGAGCTGTAAAATTCATAGCGCTCATTCGCCGGATTTACGACATCGAAATGATTTTTGATATCGGATAGACCATTTCGCACAGATAACAACGGCTTCCGGCTATAATTCTGACGGCAGTCCTGTTGGCTCATCTGTTCGAGTTTATGGCAGTTTTATGCATACGTTGAAATTAAGGATCGTATTATATGTTTCCATACTCCACTCCATATTCCATCAAATAAATATTTGAGCTAAGGTATTTGAAGATGGATATTTGAGATCCATCTTGAACTATATTTTCCGAACGCCGAGCAACACCATGGAGATTGTATACGAGTTTAATATTCAAATACCTCTTATAAATGTAACGATATCCAATTGAAATATAATTATCATAGCGGATGTTGACTCTACTGAACTGCCGGTCAAATTGGTCGCACTTGGGACAAGGCTGGTCAGACGTTTCTGCTTACAAGGGGCCGCACTCGCCTCGTGCTGTGCAGAACGGTTAGCCATAATATGTCCTCAAGGCAGTAAAATCACTCCCTCTGATTCGAGTGTCTAGTATCTACTATCAGTGTTAGTCGAGTCTTGATGCCAGATACAGTACAATTCTCCGTAAACGTTTACTTTCAGCAATAATATATCTTCTAGGCAATAAAATCACTCTCTCCGATTCGTGTGTCTAGCATCTGGTATCAGTGTTAGTCGAGCCTTGATGCCAGATAGTACAATTCTCCGTTAATGTTTTACGTTTGGCGAATGTAATAAAATCTCGGGCATAGAAAGTCTCAGAAAACGACCATTGTTTCATAATGTAGAAAAGCATATCGGTGAATTCTAAGATTTACTTTATGGCGGTGCCAAAATAGTTTGTACACTACGCGATAAACGGTTATTGTACTAGTACAAATCGGACTGCACATTGGTGGTGGTGCATCTGATCTGTTATCTACCTAAGAAGATTATTTTAATTATGCGTGTGTTACATTCGTAGATTTTGAACGGTTTTTTTTTTTTTTTTCAAAATATAAGTATGTTACGTAGAAAGTTTTTCCGGCTGTTGAGTTGTGGTCCAATGGAATTACGAGCCATCGCGGAAGAAACTTCCACCTGGCCTCTGAAGATGTTCGCCGCAGTTGTAAACGAAACGTACGGAAGTAATTCCATTGGACCACGGCTCAATAGCTCGGAAAAAAAGAAAACTTTTAATAGTAGACTCCGGCCGTAAAAGCCTACGTAACACTTTGATAAGTATATTATCATCGCGATGAAAGTGGTTTAGTGTGAAAAAACTTGAAACACTTACACACTACAAACTTTTCAGCCATCCTATACCGTTTCTGCTACTTAAATATGTATAGTAATGAGCTTATATATAATATTTCTAATTAAATAAATAAGTAATTTTGCTCTTGCCCGACACTGTATTGTATACCTGTGTTTCTTAACGTTTATGTCACATGTCTACTTGCGACTCTAACAAATGGCGAATGCCTCAGTGGCAATCAGGATTTTTCTCAAGATTTTTTTCGAAGGGAAGTCGTAAACGTCGTTTAGGTGAATATGGATTTAGATACTATAAAAGTGTAATATAAAAGCGAAATTTAGTGAAACTAGGATACTTCTGAATGTCTGGCGTAAAATTGTAGGAGCAGCGTACGAAAGAATCATCTTCCGTCGTAGCCACGGTAATAATGCCTCATTTAGACTTGCTGACAGTTATCCAAATTCGATTGTCCATCGATAATCAAAACAACTAACTTAAATTCAAAAAAAAGACCCAAAAAGACGATATTAAGAGACCATTATTTACCCCAGACAGAGGGGAATACACAACATATTACTAAAAATATTTCATCTTGGTTAATTTCCCGGAACAATATTTATAAATTCAAGTTGTGAGGGGTTTGATGTCACTCGAGATTTTTGATTTTTTAAATGTTTGATGGCTGATAAAATAAGCCACTGAAAAATCCTAATTTACGAAACACATTTGACGTTTGACAAATTAGTTTATTTACTACTCAATGACAGTGACGGTTTCTGCACAGGAGCCCATGAGCACGTGAACCCCCTAAACAAATCGTCGATTACAAACTAATAAAATCTATTCTCGATCTTAATATATTCGTGAAATATACCAGCGAAACGATATAACGACGTGACGTTCCTTTTATATATATGTTGTACATTCGCGAGCAAGCGACCGACGACGGAGCACGTGCGCCGAGTAGGCGGACTACGTTGATTTTATCCAATGCCTAACCGTATGAAGGACGTAGCGGAGGTGGGGACGGATACGGCAGATTCCATATGAACGGTGCACAAATTGAGTGTGCTCCTGTGCTCGCTTTCGTTGCGTTCTCGGGTCATGTTAACAAATTGATCGGCATCAACGTTCAGATATCGTGTTTTACGGATAAACTATATTATATATGTTTTGTTTATGAATGACTCACCGTTCACAGGTCGTAACTACCATAAAAACTAATACTGTTTGTTGGTGACAGTTTTATAATGAAACCAAGGGTGCGTAATTATTTTAATTTATTAAATAACATACTGCTGTAGTTTTTTATTCAAAAAACAATTATCTGAATAAATTTCTCATATTTAATGTTATTTTCATTTGAAAGTTGTTTTGATATTTTAGGATAATGGTGTATTTCTTTACCCTTTAAGTTTAACAGAATTTTCGTGACTATATATATAACATTTATTAGTTATTTCACTATTGCTATATTTTTCCGTATTGGACGGATTTGTTTCCAGGTTTTTTGTTTGTTTTCTGGCTCTCTGCTTCGTACGTGCGAGCCAATGTGATATAGATGTGCGGTGGCTCACATGTGTTGTTTTCTTTTGCTTGAAATTTAAAAACTTTAATATATTAATCTATTAATTTGTTGCTGATATTAAGCCCTGCTCAATGTTTAATCACACTCGTGCAGTTTAGATGAGTAATTAATACAGGTCCGTATTAAATTTAATTTTATATTTTAGTTTTAGATATAAGATTTTCAAAGAATTGTGGATGATAAAAGTTGACAAAATTAACACAATAATCATGGTTGTAACAATTTGAATTAGTGTTTGTAATTAGTGTTAATTTATAAATATCTTAAATTTAACTTTGTAAAAAAAAGGAAATTAGAGAATATATTTGTTAAAAAAAAATTATCTAGTCTGATTTAAATTTTCGTTTGAGATACTTCATCTACAGCAATACGTTTATTAAACTCGCGCACATAAAACATACATTTCCCTCAAAGATACAAATAATAATTAATTTTTTTAGAAAAACAAAAATAAATTGGCAACAGCGCAGCCGCATTTAAAAACTACGCCGCATCCTTAAATCTCTCTACAAAAAGCCGTCAAAGCAAAGCCGCCACTAATGCGCTTTGGTGCAGCAAACAAAAAAGAAAATATATAGTACGTAAAAAAGTAATAAAATGAAATATACAGTGCGTAAAAAAAGATAATGAAATGCACATAAAACAAACAAAGTAGTATTGTAAGTAAACACTAAACAATATATAAATAAGAACTATGGATGCGAACAGTTTTACTGTGCAAATATTTGAAAGACAATTTTAATTCGTTATTTATGACAAAAAATTCAAGTTAAAAGTATGGGCAGACCAAAACCAGAACTTAATTTGCTCAAACTACAAAGGGCAAATTTAGAGACTTTACAAGAAAATTTAAAAGGACATGTACGAAAAAAATGATTGGATTCTAGTTAAAAATTTGCATGTTCTTGATTTTGTGAACACCCTATGTTTCCGACCACGAGCCGCCACTGCTCAATGACATTTTAAAAAAAACACTTACACATTATAGATCAGACTACCGTTACAATCTCCTCCTTTCGAACACCAAAACGTCCTCGTTGGTGATCCAATAGCTTCTTATCCATCAAAACAGGAGTCAAAAATGCTCCTGTAGTAGGCTAGCGGTGGGAACGAACCTCCAGTTTTGTTGGATCAATAGACTTTCTGGTTTGTTCAGGTGCTTCAAAGGTCGATTTTCAATTGCAGTTGGGTCTTTACCTTCAATTTTCTCTTCCTGTGGTTTATTATTGTCCATGATGGGATTTAGTGTTGTTTTTTTTTTTTGCACCTTTAGGTCTTCCCCTTTTGCGGGGAGTTGGAATGAAGCTACTGGTTCACACACATCAGCTCGATACCTCGTAAGCGCTGAGATATGGTATCTCCTTAGTGCCTAGTTCGGCTTATCTTCCATCGCTACTTCGTATGTGGTGGAGTTACTACTTTAGTAATTAGGCACTAGTTATCTTATCTTCTCTTGGAATCTTTGTTGACTTTTGCTCTATCCTGTGCTTGGCCCCACGTTGGGCGCCAAACTTGTGAGGGGTTTGATGTCACTCGAGATTACATATTAGAGATCAGACTGCCGTTTCAAAATTATATATTCATGGTAGTACGGAATTGGTTGTTTAAAAATAATAAATTAATCTTGAAGAAATTATTTAATGATTTTGACGTTTTGCTATGGTGTACTATAGCCATGTGAATATACAACTTGAATTATTGAAATAACTAAGAAACAGACAGGTAAGCTTGAATTAACGAATAAAACATAAAGAAATAAAAAAAAAACTACTATGAACTGGAATGTATGAGTTGGATACCCGATTTAGTAATAATTAATATGTAATAAATTTTAGCGTTTTATACAGCGGCTACTTTTCTTCTTATTCTATTGTATCTTTCTTTTAAACTATTAGCTGCATCGGATTTTGGACTTTTCCCGCTTTTGCCCCACCGTAAGAAGTCCTGTTATACCGCAACTTTTTATATATTGCTTCGTACTTACTCAATTTAAAAATTATTTTACATAGTCTTGTATTGTTGTATTACATCACTCAATTAAAATATGTATACAGGGTCTGAAATTACAAAGTAACAAAATAATTTGGTTTGTAGTAACACAATGAACAGAATGTTTCGAAAAAAAGAAGCCTTTTCGTTTGTGTTCAAATTTTTGTTGCGGGTAAACATTTCGTACATATAACAACAGCTTCAGGCAATGAGTCTGTCTATGCTGTTAGCTTTTTATATTTATGCCCGTATTACTTATTTTTCAAGCATATTACCATACTCATTATACAAGCAAAAAATAAATTACCTTAGTTTGCGGTAAAACTATAAGAGCACGGAGGAAAATGCATCACGTTTTAATTAACGTCATCCAAATAATCGGTTCATTAGTTTGCTAGAGCCCAGTTAATGAAAATTAAAAAAAAAAGAGACCGCCGAGGCAAATAATGAAATTCCTGATAAGGATATCTGATGACGAAATTATCTGTATACTCAAAATACACAGTTAATAATAGCAAAAGCTCGCTAAATAGAAATTGTAGAGATTCCAGTCGGTATAAATATTGAGGTGAGACAATTTTGACGAAAATGGTACATTTTGTTTTCTTCTGTAATAGAATCGTGTATAAATCTCTTCTTTCTATCTCAATTTTAATGTACATATAATTCATAATATGTGCGGTTGCGATATATCATCAAGAATATTTCCAGACTACAAGTCATAATATCTACAAAAATATGAACACATTAAATATAATTGGCTGGATTCCTTCAAAGTGCACGAAAATCAAAAGAAGCGCATCCTTTGCATTTGCAGTGCTGGTAGATTGGTAGACAGCTGCTTGTTAAACCGTTTCGTCTTCATCTGACGTTATTAATGCGTGAGCATCTGACAAGGAACGAATACCAGCACTAGATCGTACGAAAGATTGTAAAATTGCGAACTTAATTAAAGGCTGGAAACGAGAATTTGCCCCCTTAGGTTAGTCGGTTAAAATATCTTCAATCCCAAAAGTTACAGAAAGTTACAGAATTATACTGTCAAATGATAAAGCTTATTGTATTTTTCTCTTAAACAAAATTCATTTCAATGTCTCGGTTAAGAGAAAGACATTGACATGTAATTTATTTATTGTCTAGCACAACTAATGTTATGTGCTATTTTTGATTTGTAACTTCATCAATGCTATTTATAATACTTGCAAATTTTAACACATTATTTGATATTCTGAAGCCGGTGTTGTAATTACCGCTATTTGTTTGCTTTTGATATATATAGTTTCCCGATTTCTGAGCATTCTAGAACCGGCTTCGTGATTGCAATGGGTACAGAGCAAGCCAAGCAATGTGCACTTTTGTACTTGTGTGATAAGTATTCTAAAGATTATCATCAGTGACTATAGTGATAAAAGTTGTCCAGAATACTAGATGACATCCAAGAATTCCGATTATCAATGGAACGAAGATCTCAGCGTACAACTCATTGGGTGCGGGCTATATTTGAATAAATCACTGCACTTCTTTATTGTTTCATCCCCTTTGGTCTTGATATTAGAATTCATTAGATTATTATGCATGACGTATGGTCTACATCTTATATGATCCAAGATAGCCACATCTAATTTATTCCCATGTAGTTGTACTTATACCTGCCATTTTGTACCATTAGTTGCACTTTTGCTCAGTGGTAAAGGTGGTAAAGTTTCTTGTTTACTCTATCGCGGACATCTCAGACAAAAGTATAGCGTTCTAAGGCCGTTTCAAGCCGATAGGAGATGTAATTTGTATGTTCTGTATTTTCTGTTGAGCATTTCCACTCTAATAACATGCTTCTTCTGCGACAAGGAAGTAGATATACTAGTGATGGGTAGAAATGGGTACAAGTCTTCATTCAAATGGCAACTGCAATGCTTGGAATCTTGAAAGTCCTTGAACATCATTGTTTATGAATCAAGAGGCACTAAACAATGGCACGGGTAGGGTTGAGATTCTATTATACCAATTATTCTAGCAGCATATAGATTATCACTAATTTGAGTGTTTGTCTGTTGGTTTCTGTAATGATGATACGTAAATTTTGAGGCATATTAGTTTTTTTTTTAACAATACCAGTTCCTCCACTATTTAAAAGGGTTTGTTGCATGGCAACTTATTATTGTCTCTCCAGCATGCATGGCTCACTCTTACTGTTGGTTTCTTCAATGTGATCTTTCGTTTTATTTTCGGTAAGAAGGAAATATTTGGTGCTTTTGCCTTCAGTCTCGAGGACAATGATAAGATTAATTCCTGGTGTGATCTGAAACTCGCCCGACATAGAAACACTGCCTATGCTCCTGTATTTTGTTCTGGAACCTATTTTAGTAATGGTTTGTGTAAGACGATGGTGGTAACTACTCTGCTTCAATGACCTTTAATATTGACCAGCCCCTGTCTGTCTCCTTTCTCGCTAGATTGAGCTTCTGTACTGATGCGTTAAGGTGGTCTCGTTTGTACTGTGTCATCATAGCTTTAGTATCTCTGTCAAATTGAAGAATTTTGTTTAGAGCAGTGAACACATTAGTTGCTTCGCACTCATTTTTTGTTGAATGTTCAGAAGATGGTATGTAATGATTTCTTTGACATACCGATGACCTTGCCAAGTATGTGTTATTCTCCCCACCTTTCAAATGTTGCACGACAAAACCATGAGATAATTCCAATCCTTTCCCTGCATTTCTCAATCTATTCCCCTTCTTTTCAGCAATTCCTTTTCGTTTCTGGTGCGGAACTTTAGGACAATCAACCGTGTGGAGTACGTAATTTTATGGATACTATTACTGAATAATAATAATAATAATATATTTCATTTCATTTTGCAAAAGAAATGCAAAAAAGATTTCAAAAACAGCAAAATAAGTAACAAACGAAAAAAAAAAACAATGTAGATACATGTTAAAAATATGAATTAAAAGTGTAAATCAAAGAAGTATGAGTATTTAATTACTTGGGAAAAAGCCATTTATGGCGTAATAGGCGTTACAAATTAGGTTCTGTTTTAATTTTTTCTTATATAGTGCATAAGGTAACGCTTTTATGTTGCCTGATATATGATTATATACCCTGATGCAATAGCGTAGAGTGTAGAGCATTCCTTTGTACTTTAGATAAATGTGTGTATATATAATAGATGTGGAGTCACAGTACTCCTAGTATTGTGAGTGTGGTGTAGTTCATATTTATGGAAAATGTCGGCATAATTGGCTTTAACAAATAATGCACGTTCTAGGATATATAAACATGCAAGGTAAGTAAATTGTTGTTTATAAAATATGATTTACAACTGTCTTTGTTTCTTAGGTTAAAAATAGCTCTAACACTTGATCTTTATAGCCTTGAATATACGTTCTATGCCGACAGAATTGCCTCAGAAAATTACACCAAACGCCAAACGGGAATTTATATATGCATTATATGTAATAAGTGCAGCTTCAAAACACACCGCGATATGACCCGAAGACAATAACAAAAACTAGCTAGTTTGGATGTGACGATTCCAGGATAAACGAACTTCCAAAAGTTGGAAAGCAGGTCTGGTAGTAGACCTTCCTCTTACGAATGAGTTTTGTGATTTTTCTAAAATGTTATTTTTGGTTATAAAGTTCATTATGCGTTCAAATGCTATTTTTTCTATAATTTTAGATATCTTTGAGATAAGAGCGATCAACCTGTAGTTTTCAAAACTGGACTTCTCCACCCTTCTTATAAATAAGATTTATAAGAAGGGGGATTTCATAAGTTCTGGATACTTTCTCGTCATGAAAGAGGTATTAATTACGTTTACCAGGGAAACCTATAGAGTACTGGCACAAAATTTTATTCTGGCACTAAATTTTACTACTTTTACTGGTGCTTCATCGTCTCCGACGTCTGATGTATTGCTTAGATTTTGAATGATACGCGATACCTATGTCCCTGCCAATCAACAATCCAGAATCCAGATAGCACAATGGGCCCGGTTAGAGAGGCCTAAATGGGCGTGGCTAGCCACCCTTCCCAACCAACAATCCAGATACATCTGCCGAATCAGTCAAAAATAAATAAAAAGTATTGGGTACTTCTTTGATTAATCGTTTTTCAGCAGTGTTTTTTGTTCCGCCCTGTTATTGTTATGGCTTGAGTTGGTAAAACAAGTATTCCTATCTGTCAAAGTATTAATGGCATCGTTATTTCTATCTGTGAAAGTGGTTATGTCAAAACCTGCCTTTTTCTGTTTGTCCCTTATATCGTTTATAATATTCCATGTAGTTTTTATTTTATTTCGTGAGTTGGTTATATTATTTAAGTAAGCATTTTTCTTGGTCACTTCCACTTTTTTCTTTCTTCTCTAATTCTCTGTTGTAACTTTCCCTCATACATCTGTCCCTTTATTCTGATAGTATTCTAATTTCCTCAGACAACCAGTTTTTTTTTTTTTGGTGTTTGATATACATGTTTTCTGGGAGTTATTTTTTATTGCGTTCTGTAACCTTATTAGAAAAAGTTCAGAACAATTATCTACGTCGTTCACTTCATTTATTATGGATGACCAGTTCATTTTTTCTAATGTACTTATAATTTGTATTAATGGCTCATTAGTGATGAAGTATTTTTGTACCTTGGGTGAATTTAGAAGTGGTATTTGGTCATGAGATATTGATATTATCTCTTAACTCTTGTTAAAGTCATGTGATCTCATTATGTCTGTCAATTTTTTCATGTTGATGCGTTCTAAGTCATTAAAATTTTTGATGAAGTCGCCACAGTGCAGCACTCGCTCAGAGTGAGTAATATTTTGCAGGATATCGTCCAGACCAATGAAAAATTCATCAAAATTACCGTTCGGTGGTCGATAGATATTAATTACTATTGTTTTCATTTTATTTAATTGCGCTACATTCTAATGTTAACTCAATGTTTTTGTTGTTCAGGTCCTCAAGTTCCATATACTCCTTTTAGTTCCCCTATCGCGTATTTCAGATCATCTCAGTGTAAGTGACAGTGGTAACATGATGATACAGAACAATAATGGTCTTAATGATCATTGCTGGTAAATACCCTCTATTTGTTCTTACTTCTTTTCTTCGTCTGCCAATACAAATCCACTATTATTATTATTATTAGAGAAGAAAAATAACGTTCCCTCATTTATTTTATTTCCACATTTATCCAAGCGTGCTATTTATATATAAAAAAAACACACACAAGGAAGGCTAGTAGATAGTGAAATACCAAAATAATAATAATCGAAACCAATTTGAAAACGCCTCTGGAGACAAAATCTTCCCACGCAACCTCGAACGTCACGAGGGTTTTGCGAAAATCACGACGGTGCGACGCGCGTGAATCTCACAGCGGCAAAGCGACGACACAAAAGGAGGCCGCCGGAAAGGAGGAGGAATCGGTCATGCATTAAATTGTCTATTACAGTTACAAAATGGAAAATTCAATTCGATTCGATTTTAAGGTCTCTTTTGGGAGCCCGAGATGATGTATTATATTGATTCTGTTTGTCGATAAACACCAACTGGCAGAGAACTGGGGTTCTCAAGCCATTTCGCTTTCTATAATTTTTTTTTCGTGGAAAATTTGACAGGTTTGCCTTCTTTAACGCTATGGAAATCTTCTGGTTGACATTAAGGCAAAAAGTGCAGAATTTATACAATTATTAATAAATGCCTTAGACTAATTTGATTTGCTAATTGAGTTTTTGAAAAAAAAAAAAGCTTTTTAAGAGCAAACAAAAGAAAGTATTTACTCACATCTTGATACCAACTATAGTTGTGGGCAGCAGGCTTGGCCATAGTCTGACATCGAAGTATCACAGTGGTTCCCTCTTTTGCCGGAGTTGTTCCTTCTGAGTCCAATTTTACAGCCACTCTAGGTGGATCTAGGATTCAAGAAATAAATAGTTTCTATTACTACAAAAGTATACATGCAACGAATGAAAGGCAAATATAGATGGAGTACATACTCAAAATCACAATCATTCTTCTCTAATACTACTCTCCTTACATTTCTTTTGCTGGGATGCTGCAACCTTTCGCCTAACTATGCATTATACTGATAAGCCTTAATCTTGTCTTTATTTTTATATTAAAAAAATCGGTTATTGCCCGAATTAAAGCTTGACATATAATATTTGTTTACTGTCTAACATATTGTCGGTTACTTGGATTACAAGTTAAATTAATATAATAAATCAATCATTTTATCACGAAGAATATCATCATATTGCAGTTCGTCGTCGTGACACATTGTGACCACTGAGGATTGCAACAAGTTGGTCCTAGAAAAGCCAAAGCTAGAGAAGAAGTGAAGCTACAGGAACGTCTAGGAACACGAAAATCTAAAGAAGTACAAAGAAAAATGTTATCGAGGACTCCATGCACTCACTTCCATACAAAATGTACGTTGTGGCGTTCACGACGATAAGTTAAAAGGAATAAAGAAATCATTGAAAACGTGTAATCAATTCTACGCTGCTGATAAACGGCATCCTTTCTAAATGACAGATATTTGAGAAAAGAACGCTGAATTTTGTCAAGTGACAGTTGTAGACAGACATAGTTGACAGACAACACTTGGGAGGCATACTCCAACTCGCTTACAACAAAACAAAGTACAATATTTTCAGTAACTGAGTGGTTTGGAAATATTTACAGGAACAGATGAGAAATACCAGTGTTTTAAATTGTGTTTAGTGCATCAATCAGCACATAATCAATCGATATTTGTAAGCTTAAAACGTCTCCCAAATTCGCAATAGAAGTATAAATATTGATGTCGCCAGCATAAGCAGGAAATTGATAAGATAAACCATGCAACGAATCATTAATGTATATGACGAAAAGCAATGGTCCCAGGTTAGATCCTTGCAGAACACCAGTAGATGGAAAGAAAAGAGAAAGCATTATAATATACATAGGTAGACCTATTACTCCTCTCCTAATTGTGGCAGAGAAGTAGTAAAGCAAAAGCAGTATAATTTTCCAGCTAAGATACCGTTGTTGGCATCAACAGCGTCCAGCCGTCCGATTCTGCCCCTACGAATGAACTGCAAAATATTGACCATATAACTAAATGTTGGCTACCCGTAGATAGACCAAAAATAGTTTTAGTGCTACTTTCTTTAGAATGGCGTTGAATGGTTCTTCTTAATATGTAATAAAAATTAAGTAAGATTTCAATTTTTGATTTAATGGCAGGATTCTTGTATATCTGTAGAGTCTATAAGTCTATAGAGTTATGCCCAAGTCTGGAACCATATATTTTAGATGCTACAAATATGCGTAGATCCCACCTTTATTTGGAAAGATTTGATGCTAAAAAAAATCAATTGTAGAAATCAAAATCAGGGGTGGTCCCTCCACAGAGCCATGTGGGCCGTGTATACACCA